>JAOUQT010052794.1:0-10755 GCA_025769995.1 Xyliphius kryptos | reverse complement strand
AATGAAGAGTGCATTATTTCTGAAAAAATCAAGTGTTCTTGAATTGTTCTCTAATTTTGATCTCCAGTGTATATATCATTGTTTATTATATAGCGCTTTTTACAGTACGTTGTCACAAAGCCAATTTATCGTGTTCCAAGTCTAAACCTTCAGAGAGTAAGAAGCCGAAGCAACAGTGGCAAGTAAAAACTCCCTGTTGTTTTTTTATGACACAAACCTTGTGAGGACCAAAGCTCAGGCAGGGATTCATTGTCGCTTGAGCCGCCGGCAAACATCAATGGTGCAGATCACCCATGTACAGATCGTGAAGAGATCAGGTGTCCATGTTCAAAAATTACAAAAACTAAGTTTAAAAGGAACTCTTAATGCTTCAACACAACAAGATTTTAAAAACGTTTTGCTCTAAATTTTGTGCAAACCGTTTGAGCATGGCCTCTTCCTGTTTCAACGTGATGCACAAAGCAAGATCTGTAAAAACAAGAATGAGCAAATATTGTGTTGGCCTGGCCTGCACAGAGTCCTAAACTGAACCCGATACATCATCGAAATAAATTAGAGCAGAGACTGTGAGCCAGACCTTCTATCATCAGCGCCTAAGTTCACAAGTGTCCTTTTAAAATAATTGTCAAAATATCCGAAACACTTCTAAACCTTATGGAAAGACAAACCTAAGGGAAGTTAAACTTGTTATGGCTGCAAATTGTGAGACAGCATATAATGGGGAGGGACATCACTGAAGTTCATATGTTTGCTGAGGCAGATGGGAAAATACCTGGCAATATAATGTTTATATAAATCTGTGAAAATTGTTTGCATTTTGTTCAGTTTGTTTATACAGTCATAATACAGTCAGGATTATGGTTAAGCATGATAATTGGATATTGATTAAGAATCTGTTGTATCTAAAAAGAATAGACACTGTATTTTGTGCATGTTAGGAGATGTCACTAAAAACGAGACACTAGAGAAAACACAACCTGATTTTTAATAAAACATTACAGTGTTGGTGTTACGGTTGGATATTTGTTACAAAACCAACCCAAAACAGAGAAATAATGATTTTAAAGCTGCATGTAGAAATATTCTAGAAAGGCATATTATTTAATGGATAATTAATGCAGCAGTATGAAAAAAAGGTGCATTAACATAAATGCATTTGCAGAGACAGTCTGCTAATTATTCAGTCTTATCCTCAGATTTTTTAATAAAAGCTTTAATTAGTCAAACGTTCCAAAATGACAAAGTAGTAATAAAGTATGGAGCAGCAGACACAAAGTTATTTCAGTCTTTTAAAAAAAAGCTTATAAGAGTTCTTCTACAGACTTTTAGGTCTAAGCACAATGTGGCCCTGGTGTAGACCACTGTGAATCTATTTTAACCATTTTTTCAAATTCCCTAAATGTCGAAAATAGGAAGCAAGGAAATTACCCACAAACAAACAACAAAACATTTTAACTGCTATTCCTTTATGTTTCTATTTACCTGGCCATCATCTGCTGCTACATCAGATTTGAGTGTTTTGGGCAGCAATAAAAATTGGCTCAACACAGTGTTCATGTAAAAAATTTAAGCAAAAAAATTTGTCAGGAATCTGATTCAATAAGAAATACAAAAAACATCAGATTTAAAAAGAGTATTCCATGGGGAAAAAAATATTTTTGGCAGTTCTACAATTTAAAAACTATGAAAGCCTGTTTCTGCCACAAGAGAAAACCCCCCAAAAAAACGCAAAAAACAACCTCACCCAGGCATCAGAATTGGAAATTCCGACTAGTAAGAAGCTGGCTCTCAAACACCACTCATTAACTTCTTAGCATGCCCATATTTTTGGAAAAGCACCTGGTTATGGTAGAAAAAAATTCCGCCACAAAAAAAGTAATAAAATTTACCCGCCAACATGACACACAATTCAAGAGCATTTTATTAATTCAGATAACATTTAAAACTTTTAATTTATGTGGTGGAGACTTTTTTTTTTATTTAAATTTTTTCGTGGTTGAAACTTTTCGTGGTGGAATTTTTTTTTTTTTTTTGCAAAAACAGGCTTTATTTAAAAAAAAAAAGGAACATCTTATATGTAAAGATTTTTTTTATAACGCAAGTTACTCCATCAATAGCTTAATAGTAAAAAAACAAAAACACTGTGCTTTGTGTAGCCTACACTTTTTATACTTATCAACGCTTGATTTTACCAAAGATTTAATTACAATGGGCAGCAAAAAATAATTTAATAATCCACACATATTCAAGTTAATTGTGGTGCAAAGAGAAATTCATTTAGTTTTGTTTTAAAATTTTAAATTTGGGGGGAAAAAAAATCCAAGCATTATCAAATGGAAAGAAAATGGTACCACAACAAACTTGCCAACTTGCCACTTACAAAAACCAGTCAAGGAGGGCCTAACATCAGAGAAGAAACACAGAAACCAAAAATAACCTTGAAGAAGCTGCAGATTTTGCAAGCAGAGACTGGAGTATCTGTCCATATGACCACAATAAGCCGTACACTGGGCTTAATGAAAGAATGACCAGAAAAAAAACTTTACTTAAAACCAAAAACAAGGAAGGCTCATATTAAATTTGCAAAAAGACATGTGGAGGATTTTTGGTCTTTAGTACATTGGTCAGATAAGACCAGAATTTAACTTTTTGGCCACCAACAGTCTGATGCAAAACCAACACAATCACCACCCCAAGAATACCATCCCCAAAGAAAAATATGGTGGTGGAAGCATCATGCCGTTGAAGCGGTGCTAAATACAGGGATTTTCTTAAGCAAAACCTGTTTGCGTCTGTCAATGATTTAAGTCTGGGACAGAAATTTACCTTCCAAAAGGACAATGACTCAAAGCATACTGCTAATGCAACTCGAGTGGTTTAAGAGGAAACGTGTAAAAGTATTAGAATGGCCTAATCAAAGCCCAGACCTTAATCCAATTCAGAATCTGTGGTCAGACTTGACGATTGCTGTTCACCAACAAAAACCATCTAACTTAAAGACGCTGACACAGTTTTGCCATAAGGAATGGCAAAAATTCACAGGAAAAAGATGTGGCAAGCTCATAGAGACTTATCCAAAGGGACTTGCAGCATAACCGCTGCAAAAGGTAGATCTACAAAGTAGCTCTACTGATTTAAGGGGGGTAAATAGTTATGCACACTGAATTTTTCAGTTGTTGTTTGCTTCACAATAAAAAAACATTAAATGTTGATAGTTGTAGGAATAAATGGTCTGTAAATGAACTGATTAAGACCCTCAAATAACCCTTTGGATTCCAGGTTGTGAGGCAACAAAATGTGAAAAATGCAAAGGGGGTAAATACTTTAGCAAGGCACTGTAAGACGTACTATGGAATTGACAGTACCGTATCCTTGTATATGACTCACTGCATTTGCAAAACCACAAGCACTGTGTATGACCCTCACCTCCAATTTCTTCAAACTCCTGCCAAATGGAAAAACTTGGCCTGAGCATTTATAGACTCTAGAATAGATGTTTACTTAAATCGTCAAAAACTATTGAAAAAGAATAAGCAGAACTGATAAAGTTAAACTGAAATGTTAAACTGTTTAAAAATCATATGAGGAAATAGAACCAAATTAAACCAATGGAGTTATCCATCCAGGTGTCCAGGTGTGAGTGGGTGCCAAAAAAAATAATGGCCACTCTCACATTGACCGATGTTAATGAGTCTACCACTAGACGATAAAACCTTGTTTGTAACAATACTGTAGGCTTTTCATTGTTTTGTTCCTTGATCACCTTACATGTCAAACTAGCAATTGTGAAACCCTGTAACGATAAAGTCTATAAAATAAGCTCACTGATCTTTGCATATCTAATACTTTATTAGTGCACACAGGATGCTGCATACAGAATAATTCTGATTAGACTACATGAGGGGTATTTAATTAGAATTAAGTAGGGTCCAGAAAAAAAAAATAGTCAAGCCGAGGTCTAAACAGTCAGAATTTCCAAACTGTGTTATGATTTAGTGCCATTAGTTATCCATTTTTTCAAGGCAGCATGGTTAACACATTCGCCTCTCAGCGCTAGGGATCCAGATTTAAATCATGATCTAGGTGGAGGTTACATGTTTTCTCCATGTCTGTGTGGGTTTCCTCTGGGTTTTCTGGTTTCCTCCCAAAGTCCAAAAACATGGATTTAAGGTAAATTGACTGCTTTATATTGCCCTTATAAAGTGTGTGTGTCTGTGTGAGTGAGTGAGTGCCCAGTGAAAGATTGGTACCCAGATTGGTGTATCTGCCCAGTGCCCAAAATGTACTCCACTGGACATAGTATAGGATTATGGATGTAGAGACCTGCACACTCCACGCTCCCAAATCTGCACACATCTGTTTAGCTGAAAAGCGCCATGCGATTGGTTTAGGAGTTTACTGCACGGCATAGCCCATACCATAAAGACAACAGTTTTGTCACCAAAAATAAACTGTGAAAATGGAATTTTTTCCAATAGTTTATCCCTTTGGGACCACTGTAAACAATGACTGGGTCCAAACCCAGACTGCGGTCTGCCTATTAGTGACCTCTGGTGTAGACTTTTAGTACAATAATAACAATGATGCTGCTCATTCCATGGCATGACATACTATCACACCACCACTACAACTGTGTCACGATTGCAAATGATCCACGAATTAAGTATACCTGATACCTGATGATCTGTTTTTGCACATATTAAAGCTAAGAATTTATAAAACTGCTATTGCACGTATATATTACCTTTAAAAACTCTATACAAACGGTGTTTTAGGGTCCTGAACGTTACTGTATGCAACAAATAACGCATCATACATGCACTTATTGATTTAGTGTGTGCAAAAAACGATATGTTTGCAGTGAAGGGCACAGGAGAAGGAGAACTTTAAGGATGGGTGTTTGTTTTGAGGGATTCTTATTGGTTGACATATTTTAGCTTTATGTTACACTGACATCTATGCGCTTTGGCGTTTGTGCAGGTTCATGTGGATGAAAACTTTTTAATTTTTTTTTTTTTTTTTTTATGAAAACGTGTTTATGATATCTTTATGGTGGAGACGTCATTTTATAAATATCCAGCTGTGTGGGTACAGATTAGTCATGTCGGCTTTGCATTAATAAAACTGGGGAGGATGAAGACATCTCTGTCCATCTCTTCTGTCCTATTTTCCCTCTTAACTCTTCTCTTGAGATTTTTTGATAGAGACTGTTGCTTTTTTTTTTTTTTTTTTTTAAAGCGACCCCATTGATCAGACAACAACCCCATGGTTGTGGGCCGCCAGGTAAAGATTAGAAAATATCTGGCCCGCAGCCATACTTAATTGCCGATCCCTGGCATAAAGGATAGCGCCACAGACTCGTAAAGTATCCTGAGCATAGTCCTGCAGATGTCTCAAAAAGTACAGACGATTTTGGCCCTTCCTGTAGAGTGTTTGGTGTTTTTACCCCAGTCCAGTTTATTGCCGATGTACAACCCAGGTACTTATAATCCTCCACAGTATCCACATTGACCCCATTAATGGGCACAGGTGTCACCGGAGACTTATTCCTTCTCAGATCCACTACCAGGTCCTTTGGCTTTGTCACATTGAGCTGTGAATGATTCAGCTTACACCATGAGACAAAGTCCTTCACAGTAGCCCTGTCCTCATAACCCATGCTAATACATCCAACTATCGCGGAGTCATCAGAAAATTTCTGAAGGTGGCAGGTAAGCAGAGAAACAAAGATGGACTACATTCTGTGATTGTAGAATCACAATGTAAATCTATATGGTAAAGAGAGCTAATAATATGGGCAACAAGTTTAGAAACAAGTAGATCTATCTACTAAATTGATTCATGGCTGTTTAAATTTTTTATTGATAAATTAATTAGTATTCATTTCATTAAGTAATTGAGCTTCTCTATGTTAATTGGTAATTTTGACAAAAAAGCAAGCCATATTTTTTGCAAATGCATATAACTTAATAACCGGCATGTCCCAACAGATTATAAAGGACCTAAATAATTGCATATTAAATATAATTACATAAAGCACCAACCAGTTCAAATGCACACAGGTACAAGTAACAAAAAATAAAGTTTTCTGTCTAAACATGTTCAGTAACAGTTATAAACTGAACATTCTGAAGTAGCAGGCAGATGATTTTTTTTAAATACATATATGTTGAGAAATAAATCATTATTATTGTATGCAACATTCTACAATGTTTTAAAGCGCTGTCTACTATTGGTGATTTAGGTGTAAAACAACACTCACAGCAGTTTTGTGTTCCACAGCATTCCATAATACAGCAATCCGATTTTGTTGTGTGATAATGAGAAGTACCTACATGCAACGCCTTGGGTATTTTACAAACAAGTTAGACGATGCAGAAGCCAGGTGCCATGCTTATATATATATATATATATATATATATATTTTTTTTTTTTTTTTTTTTTTTTATTTATTTTTTTTTTTTTTTTTTGTGGAATTATTAAAGCAGACTAATGACTAATATAAAAAAGTCACATTTGAATTTTAAATGCAATAACTAAAGCCTTTAAAAATTCATAGTAAATTACCAAATATAAAAAAAGTTTTAGCAGCAAAGATCTTGCAGAAATCATTGTTAAATTGTGCAAAGAGGACAAGGGGACCTGGCCTATACAGCCCCTGACAACTCTTATCGCATAAGGATACAGTAACTTAAAATGGTATATAGTTGATTGATTACAAATAAAGTTGTTACAATATATGCTCCACTTAACTGTCAAGGGCTTTCACATGAATAACTGGGTGCAAAATTAAACTGTCAAAAAGGGTCCTGATGTTCACACTATGGTCAAGCCCATAACATCAGCTTTTGCAAAGACAAAAGTCTTGTCATGTCTCTAAATGAATCATGCAATCACAGATTAGAGCAGCATCTGGAACAAATAAAATATGTGAATTATAATAAACATTTCCAAGTGTGTACAAAAAGAACCAGGCCTTCATGTGAAGTGTAACCTGACCTGAAGATTAAACCACCAAAATGCTGATCATAAAGTCCTTGAAGACCAAGTCTGCTACTAAGGTATAGCAGATAGAGGATAAGAAATTAATTCCAAAGAACCGGTGATGTTCACGACAAGCCCAGGTCAGGCAGAGCCCTTAAGACAATTGTTCAAGAGGTCTGTTTGTTGCTTCGACAGTCCAGGGCCCTTTTTCAACTGCTGTGGAACTTTATGAAAACTGGTCACCAGAAAACGTTGTGTCTACAAGAACGGTTTGTGGATTTCTTTCACGCAAATGGTCTCCATGGCCAAAATAATGCAGGATACTTCAGCCTCAAAGTTCCTGAAAGCAAAGAAAATCAAGGTGCTGCAGTATTGGCCAGCCCAGTTACGGGATATGAACATTATTGAGCATATCTGGGGTACGATGAAGAGGAGGCTTTGATGATGAAACCCAAAAATTCTTGAACTCTGGAAGTCCTGCAAGACTGCTACTGTTTTCTTTGCCATTCCAGATGACTTCAACAATAAATTATTTGAGTCATTGCCAAGACGTATGGACTCATTCCTCCAAGCTCATGAAAGTCCTCACGATAAAAAATATTTTTTTTTTCCTAGGCATGATGAATGTATGTTGTAATGTCATTGCAGCATGTCAATGTATTCAAAGTACAGTACATACATAATTTTACCATTATTTATGTACACAACAAAATCTGACCTTTATGTCCTAATTAAATGATTTAAGTTAATAAATAATACAAAATTTATTTTGGCATAACTAGCATAATCCAGAGGGCTGGTTTTAGACATTTCAAATTTCTAAGTCAAGCTATTATTTGTTCTCCCTGCAACTTGGATTTGCGACAAGACTTTTGTCAGAGACTGTGCTTAAAAAAAATGTTTTGTTTTTATAATATATCACGTTAAGCAGGTGCAGGCTCAAAAGCAATGTTGCAAAAGTCACTACATTAAATAAGTCAGATGGAATTTAGCAAAACCATTCCACTAAAACACAGCTCGGCCCTCTTAACACCTCGCTGAGGGAATTATGTGCTGTGAATTTGTGTGCTCCTTAAAAAAAAAACCTGCAGCAAGAAATGGCCATGATAGCAAATGAGGCTTCAACCTAAATTTCAGAGGTAGGATATTTCAGTGAATTGACCCAATTTTTGAAGATTTTGCAGTGCATAGGCTTATCTGAGTTTTTCCCCCCTTACTTAAATTTACGCTTAAAAACACACCACAATAAAGAACAGATTTCTTGTTTGTTTGAGATGAGATTAAATCCATAACTCTAGCTGATCTATTTCTTCAGCAATAAAACGATTTGCAGTCCTGCTTTTCTTTCTGCAGCAAACAATTTAAAAAAGCAATAAAGTAAAAATATATTAGAGGGGGGGAAGGATTTTTTTCCCCTAGCTTTTTCCCCCCCATTAACCGCAATGGCTGCGAAACAGAAATGTCAGGTCTTAAAATTCCATCCAAATGAGTGAGCAATGCAATGGAGCCTCCTTTCAATTTATATGCTAATGCTGGCCTGAATTAAAATTTAATAACTGAAAGCGTGTGAAAAGCTGACTTGAATTAGATGAAAATAAATCCTGAAAGAGCAGCCTAAAATTAGAAATTCAGCTTGACGACTGGTGCACGCCTCACGACATGCTGACATTTTTCTCCTGATTTGAATCGAAGAAAATCAGAGCTTCCGTTCTGTATGAAATCATTAAATTAAACGACTGGCTTTTCTTAAAATATCTAGATAACAAGCACACCATGATCAGCAGTTCTCGTACAACAATGCATAGCACTTGTTCTTCATCAAATCTGGAACAAAATGCAGGGTCTTAATAGGGTATTTTAAATTAAATGTTGTACAGGTACGAACAAATAAATATTTTAAAATCACTTGCATAAAAGGAACGTCATTAGGAAGGTTTTAGGAAAATATTGTAATAATTTATTGAGTAGCGAGTATGATTTGTACTTTTCCAACAAATGACGCAGTAAAATGTCAATAGGATGTTGTCTACCAGATGCTCCTTATTTCTGTTTGGTGACATATTCCACCAGTCTAAAAGTAAAACATGGGTGTATTAAAAATACTCCACTGCAACAGCACTGTAACAGCATATCACACAAATGTTACTGCAGTGCCTAGAATCATCCACCACCTAAATAATACCTACTCTGTTCACTATTTAAGCACATTATGCCGAGACAGACAGGAATACAGTTTAATGAAGCAATAAGGCATGAGAGGAAATGCATTATTGTGATTAAATCACACGAAAGAGGTGTTGTTGGGCACAACATGAAGCGGAGTAGTTACATCTCTTTCCCTTAATTCATTCATAAGAACTTTGTTACTGTTTTTATAAAAGGGTTACATTTACTATAACACTATAATGGAAAAATGTTTGATTCATAAATGCACTAATTAAGAGCAAAATCATTAATAAACTGGTCTTCTGCGATGTAATCTAATCCGGTTTTCAAAGTAAACGCTGATCACTGAGGAACTGCTTTCTGGTTTCTATAACAATCAAATACAGCCATTTACTGGCAATATTGCTAAACAAGGTTTCTAAACTAAAAGAAAATTAAAAAAAACATGAATGTGTAATGTATTGTAATGTAAATCACGTATTGATGCTAATGGTCAGAAGTATGTATTACTGTCAACAAATGGCTCAGCCAATCAGATTTAAGGACCAGACCGACCCAAGCTGTATATATAAATAATCAACCAATCAAGATGCTCTGTTAACGTCATGATAATTTAACCTGAACAGATTAAAGCGGACAAATTTACAATACATTTTGTTTGTTGAGTGTGTACACTGAAACAGTAAGGCAGATGGTACTAAAACCTAACACATTTAAATGATTAGTTAGAAAATACATCCTACTAGGGCTGTGGCGATTGGTCCGCATAATCGACGAGGTCAACGTATTTTAAGCAATCAATATTTTAAGGCAATGCATTGGTTTTGTTTTTTAATTTAATATTTTTTATTGAAAAAATTTATATGATTCCTGAATTGCGCATGACATCACTGAAGCTCAGTCACTGGTCAGACCGCCACTCAAAAACAAAAAATGGTGGCTGAAGCCAAGCCAAAGACGAGATTTAAATGTTTTCGAAGACCAAAACCAACCAACGTATGGAGGTTTTTTTTTATTTGGCTAAAAATAAAAAGTTTATTTTAAACACTGCAAATCTTTAATAGCACATCATGGCAGCACCACCGTGATGCATGAACAGCTTAAATTGTACAGGTGGGGGATCTTCAAAGCCACGATAAGTTCCTATTTGGTTAATTTTTCTCCATTAAAAAAAGACTGACTTTCAGTTCAGAATTTTCTTTAAATCAGTAGCTATATGAGCAATTGTTTAGATTAGCTTGTGGGCTTATTCTTTGTCCTTATCTGTTTATTTTTGCTATTATTTTAAGCACAATCCATTGTGTTTGGAATATCATTAACACAACAAATATAGTTTAAATAAATTACATTAGCACTGCCACAGAGGCTTGCACTTAGATTAATATGGAGAACTTGGCTTTAATAAAGGGTTTACTAGAAATGTGGCTTTCTTTGCAAGTTACATGACTGTTAAGCCCTCTTTTTTTGTTTGGTTACTATTCTGGATGGCAAAGTTTTGCTGTTTGTTGTCAAAATACAATTGCCTTACATGAAATTATCAGTTCTTTTCTTGAGAAGGAAATTAAATGTTTAAACTAGTTGAATAATCGATAAAGTGGTGGATAG
>JAOUQT010052786.1:0-10755 GCA_025769995.1 Xyliphius kryptos | reverse complement strand
ACACACACACACACACACACACACACACACACACACACACACACACACACACACACACACACACACACACAGAGACTGTATGGGGCAATTTACAGCATTCAATTTACCTTGAACCATATGTGATTTTTTTGTAGTTCAATAATTTGACTGTAGTACAACTGTTTTCTTTTTTGTTGGTTTTCTGATCTCCATTGGTCAGGAGCATCACAAAACAGGTATCATTTGGGTGGTGGATTGTTTATGGTCAGTTCTGCAGTAACACTGATGCGCAGAGGGGGTTTTAGTGCAGCAGTGCTGCTGTAGTTTCATTTAATGCACCAAATAATACCTGCTCTGTGTGGGTACTATTGGGGTCCTGACCATTGAAACATCATAAAGGTCACTGTAGTCCACAAACAGATGTCCATCAGTGGAACTGATAACATGGACAATAAGTGGAGCACGAATGAGGTGTGTACAAATTTGCGACTGGTGCTGTAACAGTAATGAATGTTTAATATTGTGTATCCTTTTGTTCTTGTTAGGTTATCGATCATGTTACAATCTATAAGCCAATTCTTGCTGCCATTAAAAAAGAATATGATGATTTTATTGCTGTTGTTAAAAACAATCTGTACAAGGAGCAGCAGCTTTCTCAGGGAAAAGTAGAGACCATGACTGCTCAACCCACCGCCTTAAAATATTATCAGAGAAGAGCTGCTCAACTACAGGAAAGGTACAAAAACAAACAGGACAAGCCATGTCATTAACCTCAGTCTCATTTCCTTTGGTTGTTTGATCTCAGAAATGTCTCTCAATACAATATCAAATGTAATTTCCTGTTTATTTAGGATGGAGATTATTCAGAATGATACCACTGAGTTACAAGCTGAACTGATAAGTCTTCAGGAGTGTGAAAGAGAGCAACATGCACAACAGCAGCAAACTCTGCTTGAGCCGCCACCTGCTCAGCTACCAGGTGAGACCACTGTGAGACCACTGTCAGTTCATCAGAGTTAGAATGTGGTACGTCCTTCGTGGTCCAAGTGCTGCACTCTTCTTTCTTTAGGACTTTCGTTTGATGAGTCATTAAACCCCGAGGCTCTGTGTAAACATGTGAAATACTTGAAGCAGAGACGTGATGAACTTTTGCATAAGAAGGAAAGTCAGTATGTGCCGTTGCAGGTGCAAACTGAACTCGAAAGCAAAATGAAAGCCACACTGCAGCAAAGAGATGAACTTCTCCATGAAAACCATAAGCTGCAGACTCGGTGAGACTTTTAACCAAAACTATAACCGAGAGTGGGTTATGTGGGCACCATGCCGTAGTTAGCTCATTTGCCTCTTAGTTCTGGGTGGAGTTTCCATGTTCTCCTCCTGTTCATGTGATTTCTACAGATTTTCCATTGTCCAAAAACATGGATTCAAGGTGAATTGACTGCACCAAATTGCCCCTATATAGTGTGTGTGTGTCAGTGTGAGTGTGTGCCCAGTGATAGTTTGGCACCGTGCTCAGCACCAGAAACGTTCTCTTCTCGATGAGCCCTAAGCAGAAGTTAATGAGACCAGCACTTTGACATAGTGGTTAGCATAACTGCCTCTCAGCTCTGGGAATCCAGGTTTAAATCTTGATCTGGGTGGGGCATCCATGTTCTCCCCGTGTCATTGTGGGTTTTTTCCAGATTTTCCAGTTTCCTCCCACAGGCCAAAAACATTGATTTATCTTATTTACCACATGCCCCTATAAAGTGTGTGTGTGTGTGTGCCCAGTGATGGATTTGGAGCCCTGTCCTGGGTATATCTGCCCAGTGCTTGAAACGTTCTCCCCTTGATGGGTACAAGATGGGAAAGACATTTTAAAGTGACCGATGGCATTTTAAAGTTTTAAATTCATAAAATTAAATCACAATCAACCAAAATCAGTCTGGAATTTATGAGATCATCACCATATACAGTGCACATGTTATAGACATGCCAGTTCATTCTGTTGATCATGTCCTTTATTTCAGTCAGAAGCAGTTGGTTTGTCTGAACGAGGCCATCAGTTTGTGGAAAAAATCCCAAAACCAAATTTCTCTCCCTGAATCCCTCTCCTTTATTCTGGAGCATGTCTCAAAAATCAAAGGTGCAGTTTTAATCTAATTAGCTCCACCATATAACAGATTATATACATACACACTGTTGTTTTATTTGGCTGATTTTCTTTGTGTTGTCTGTTTACAGAAAGTGATAACCAGGTTCTCCTCGACGACGAAATCATCCATCATTCCGAAGTCGACGAGTCTCGATTAGAGGATTACATTCAAAGGTAAAATCCTTCGTCATATTAAATCATTTAAATATTGTTTGTCTTGTAATTTATGTGTTTTAAAATGTGTTTATTCATTATAGATTTAAATGTAGTAATTGTTCTACAGCTTTTAGGTTTTGAAACAGATTATATGTAGATTATATATTAATTATTCATAGGAAGAATAATAATTCTATAATTAGTTAATATACCAGATGGCAAGCGTAATGTAATGTAATCCAATGGGGCAAATATGTAGGTTAAAGTAAACCACTAGTATTTGTTTGATTTATCTGTAATTTTATGATACAGTCACTCGATACACTTGGAGATATTTGTGTAAATAATAAAGCTATAAGGTACGAGAGGGCGTGCATTATTGTAAAGAAATCACAGGAAAGAGGTGTTTTAGGCACGATGCGCAGTTACACCTCTTTCCCATGATTTATACACAATAATACACAACCTCGCTTTGCTTTTATAAAATGCTTACAAACACACAAAAGTTTAAAAAAGTTTGATTCATAAATGCGTTGACTGAAAGCAACATCGCTAATGAACTCGCCTTGCGCGACATAATCCAGTCTGTTTTTTAAATAAAATAAAAGATTTCTAGTTTCTTTAACAATCAAATACTGCCAACTTGTGGTCAAATTACAAAACACAGTTTATGAAAAGCGTTGGGAAAATAATATATTTTATATCGTGCATTTATACAAATGTGAAGCGCTCAGAGGTTACAGTGGGTTAATGTGAATAATGTCAGGGCGGCTCAGATTTGAGGAGCGGAATTATTATTGTATTCACATCAGTTGTGCGTTTGTGTTTGTGTTTCATAGGTTTTCCGAGCTGTTTGAAGCAGGTCAGTATGAAGCAGCTGCCCACCATGCTGCCAGGTCGCCTCACGCAATTCTCAAAAACATGGAGACAGTGGAGAAATTTAAATGTACATTCCTTTAAGATTTCGTTTTTTGGGTCATAAGTATGAAATCGATAACCAACATTGCGTTCATTGTGTTTGTCAGCTGTCAGTCTGTTTGAGGGAGCTCATGCTCCTGGGCTCCTCTTCTTTCATGCCTTAATGAGCACAGTGCAGCCTGGGAGTTCTCCTGGGATGGAGATGTCTTTAGAAGGTGTGCGCTGTGCCTTGCAGCATGGTCACATCGAACTGGTTACATTTTGGGTCTCCCAGCAGAGGTAAGGTCCAAGATAAGTGAACTCTCTTTTGTAAATCCCTGAGGATTTGGACTCGTGTTCTCCCTGTACTGTTTGTAACTGACCGACAGGTTAACGTACAGCGAGGAGTTAGGCGATGTGTTGTGTAGCCATCCGGATGAAGATCCACGTGTTGTGGATATTTGCGTGACTCTGGCAGGTATGGTTTACTCTGCCTGTGGGTCAGCGAGCAAGGTGGCACTGTGCATGTGCATGCGAGGGCTGACCACTTCAGCTTTAGAGTTTCTATACAGTGATGGAGGGTTTACAGCAGGTACGACTTACATTTATTTGATCTTCTATTGTCTAGACATGGTATCAGACCACAACTGTGCCACCTGATCATTTACTTGTATTTAATATTATAAGTGTGGCACGGTGTTGAGATAGTTAGCCGTCGTGCTTTACAGAAAGAATGTCCTGAATCTGATTATCAGAAAGACTATCTGTATATTTTTGAACAGATGACTGCATGTTTCTGATAAGAGCGTGTCCCAGTCTGGCTCTGCTGCAGGATCTGACTCAACGCTGTGGAAACAGAGCAGCACTGCTGTGCGCTGGCTTCGTTTGCCATTCCCTTCTCAACTCTGATCTGGAGGACCTGGCCTTTCAACTTTTAGAGGAGCTTCATTCAGGTGGCCGAGGTTAGTGCCCCTCACCCCACCCAGTTCATGGGGTTCATCATGCCCTTTAAGGGGAGAACAGTTTAGGCGCTGAGCAGAAGCACACAGAACAGGCACACAGACACACACATGCTGTATTGGGGCAATTTAGATAGGACATAGGACACATCTATGTGTTTGGACTGTGGGAGGAAACGGGAGAACCCGGAGAACACCCACACGGACACCATGAGAACATGGAAAGCACCCACAACAAAAAGTTGTGCTGACAGGACAGGGAACCAATCTGTCAGTGGGCACACACTCACTCACTCACTCACAGTGAAAGACACACACCCTATACACACCCTATATAGGGGCAATGTAGAGCAGCCAATTCACCTTTAGAACTCACCTTTTGGACTGTGGGAGGAAACTTGGAGGAAACTCCACCCAGATCGCCATTCAAACAGTGCTGAATGTGTTAACCACTATGCCACCATGCCATCTCCATTATCTTCTGCTTAAAGCCCATCCAGAGGAGAACATTTCACATGCTGGGCAGATACAGCCAGCAGAGAGCGCCAGTCTATCACTGGGCACACACTCAATGTAGAGCAGCCCATTCACCTTGAATTCATGTATTTAGATTGTGGGAGTAAACTGGAGATCCTGGAGGAAACCCTGGAGAACATTCAAACTCCACCCAGCTCAAGATTCAAATCTGTATTCCCAGGGCTAAGCGGCAGATGTGTTAACCACTACGCCACTCTGTCGCCCCATTATCTTTCTGTTAATCCTAAAGTATATAACCTGCTTAAATAAACACCGGACTGTGTAGAATTGATCACACAAAACTTATTCAAGAGCAATTTGTTATTACGTTTCCGGTTAAGGGCGGCACAGGGGCTTAGTGGTTAGCACGTTCGCCTCTCAGCGATTGGTTCGAATCCCAATCTGGGTGGAGTTTGCATGTTCTCCCCATGTCTGCGTGGGTTTCCTCTGGTTTCTCCCACATTCCAAAAACATGAAGGTAGTAAATTGAGTGCTGAGTTTCTGCATCACTGAGTTTCTGCCGTATCCGTGTGGTGTTCTCTGATTTCCTCTTACAGTCAAAAAACATGGATTTATGGTGAATTGACTGCTCTAAATTGCCCCTTTATAGTGTGCGTGTGCGTGTGTGTGTGTGTGTGTGTGTGTGTGTGTGTGTGTGTGTGTGTGTGTGTGTGTGTGCGTGCCCAGTGATAGACATGATAAATTGTAAACAGTCTGCTGTTGAGCAGGTTGGGTTTAGATTCTGTGTGACAGATTGATTCAGACATTAACCTCCTGTTGATTTATCCACCATCTGCTGTTCTGTACATTTCTGATAATAAAAAATATAGATAACAACCTGAACGTGGCCCCGCCTTCCCTACGTGGCCCGACCTCTGAAATCTCTTTCTGTTTCCAGGAGCTTTAGAGAAAATCATCCTAAATGATGAGCTGTGCAATACGGACTGCTGGAGCGAAATAAGCCAACGCTGTGAGTATACCAACCGTGTGCATTTGGCACAGGAGATCTCCTCCATCCTGCTGCGTCAGCCTGGTGCTGTGCGCCTCTCCCCTGATGCTGAGAGTGCCAGGCTGATGGAGCACGTCTTCATGTAGCCTGCTGTCCACTAGGTGGAGGCTGAGAGATGAGCCCAGATCAGAACAGTCCTAAAGTGTTATTTAGCTCGATCAGCAGTATTAGATGGATTCAGAGCGCCGCCATGAGCTGTTGCAAATGGATTACGTTTCATTATGCGAGTGTCGTACAGCTTTGATGACTGAAAATGAAGAGATTGAGAAATAATAAGTGAGTCCTGGGTAATTGAGACCGATCTGCCCGGCGTTGGCAGACCATTGTCTGTTTTCATGGTGCAATGAGAGAAGGGCAGCTTTGTGATCTTTTATACACACAGTGGGCTCTTTGTCGCATTGCTTAGGCTCTATGGTAACAAGGCACATGAAAGAGAGCGGCGCATCCTCACTCTACAAACAACACCCACATTCAGATATCTGTCTCGCTGCACTCCTGAAACCCAGACGAACCAAAAACATACACGAGCTGTTACTTATACCTGGATCACCCATGTATGTTACTAACACCTCAGCTGGCTGCTAATGCTATTGTAGAATATATACGTGTACCATCAGGTACCTAATGCCTTCATCTTTAATGAAAAGATGGGATTCTGTATCTCGCTGCCAAAAGAGCAGCAAAACAGCGCTGAATGCTTAAACACCAACTCTTAAGTAAAACCTCACAAATAATACTTTTGGATTCAGCTCTGAAGTGCAGTGTTTACATACTTCTCTAGTCAGTGTATATAAGGTTTATTATTAAACTCAGAACATTTCCCCAGCTGTAGAAGACAGAGCAGAGTATGCAATGCTGATTAACACAATAAAATGGAGTGTGCAAGCTGTTTCAGCCCTGGGTATTTTAGCCAGTGTCAAATTATTGATCTCTTTTGCATCGAGACAAGCTGGACTGAGTTTAAACCTGCTCCCAGGTCACAGAGTTGTCCAGCTAAAGAATTGCTTTGTCATTATCAATCCAGTCTCCTCAAGGTTCTGGATGTTACTTTACTCTGCGAACAATTCAGCTAAGTGTTCCGTTTACTCCGTAGCTGATCAGCTTTTGTTTTTTTGGTTGTTTTTTATAAAATGTCTGGTTTTAAAGATTATTAAATTGCATTTGTATTTTACTCTCTAAACCTCCTTTAATCCTAACCAGCTTAGCATCGCATTCAGGACGTACAGAACCTGCACGTGACATCATGCTGGTTAACGGTTTATGGTTTTATCAGCGCAGTTAAAACAGTGGAGATGCAATAAAGATAAATCACTGAGGGCGGTGACATGTTTTAATTCAACACACTTTTTAATCATTTATTTGTCTGGTATTTTTTTACGTAAAATTTAAATCAGTATCACTGATATGAATGGAATCAGTAAATTAACAAATTAAACAGCAAATTAAGTTTACATTTCTGTTTTTGTTACTTTACTTTCTCAGCCAGTGAATAGAGAAAATACCAAACTCCATGCTGATCTTATAAAATAAGCATGATCCGCAAGACCCTCATCACGTGAAGCCTTTCATATGTCTTATCAATCTTATCAAAGAAACAAAACATATAGGCTTTGACCTAACATTGGGGGCGCAGTGATTTGGAACCTAGATGATGTCACATCCCTTAACCTTCATTGCTTCGGGGTGCAGCATGGTGAACCCTGCGTCCAGTTCAAGCTCAAGTCATTTATTTATACAGTGTGTTGTCACAATGCAGCTTTACAGAGTTCAACCCCCAAAGAGCAAACGCACCTTCCACATACATTTGCACAGATGTATATTGTCTCTAAGGTGGCACGGTGGCTTAGTGGTTAGCACGTTCGCCTCTCAGCGCTGGGGGTTCCCGGTTCGAGTCCCTACCTGGGTGGAGTTTCCATGTCCTCCCCGTGTCTGAGTGGGTTTCCTCCGGGGGCTCCGGTTTCCTCCCACATTCCCAAAACATGGATGTAAGGTAAATTGAATATTCTAAATTGCCCTGTATGTGTGTGTATGTCCAGCCGTGTAACTGGACACAGTTGCACGCCGGTCCCAAGCCCGGATAAATGGGGAGGGGTGGAGAAAGCAATGGCAAACTACTCCACTATACTTGCCAAAATACTTCGCGAATCACGATTCATGAAGTGACCGAGAGTCGGCTACGACTGATCGGGATAATCATCATCATCATCAAATGTGTCAAACAGAAAGAGCACGAAATGTGTCATGATCCAGACTGCAGGTAGGTCATCACAGTGGAATTCTGATGCACAGTTAGTCTGATGTTAAAACAAAATCCAATAAAACCATGGATTAGGGAAGCACATTTCACATTATGTGGCTGTGTGAGTGACTGTGCCCAGTGATAAATCGTCGCCCTGCCCGGGGTGTATCTGCCCAGCACCTGACACGTTCTCCTCTGGATGGGCATGGGGAACCCCACAGTGACCCTAGTAAAGGATTAACTGGAAGATAACGAATGAATTAATTTAACTACTCTAAACTACTTTAGCCACGTCATGTTTAAATTTTATTTTATTACTGAATTACTACGATCATGTATAGGTTTTATTTTTAAGCCTAAATTCTAAAATGCTCAAGACAATCACAGCAATATTTTTAATTAATGTATATTTGTAAAAAACTAAATTAACTAAAAATACCTGACCACACCTCTTGATCATTAAACATATTGTTGAGTGCAGGGTTTCATTCAGTCTCTTTGCCACCCGTGTATAAAATCAAGCACATAGCCACTCATTTTGGACATTTGTATGTCTACATATTTGTGCAAATAGTTTGGGAAAAGGCCCTTTTCTGTTTCAGCATGATTTATGCACAAAGAAAATTCAATGACAGCATGAAGTGAGCTCAGTAAAGATGAACTTGGTTGGCCCACATGGGGTTTATGGTTTATTTGAGATGAACTAAAACAGAGACTGCAAGCAAGGTCTTTCTTTTCGAAATTGCCTTCTAAACCTCTTTGTAGTTTGGAGATCACTCAAAAACATTACAGGACATAAAAGAAAATGCCTGCAGTCATCTCTATTCAGCTAACAAGTGAACAAACTTAACACCTTTTCAACTTACTTTAAAAAACAAAGGCCACCAGTCCCTCTTTCCCCACCTTTAGGCTCTATACATGGCACCAAATCACCTCCTCCGCCTATAACATCTATTCCTCCATTTAAACATCTATCCCCCCATTCATGTGGTCTGCAACAATGGCACTTTTTAGATCAAGGGTATTAAGATGTATTTTCATCAGCTCACAGGTCGACAGTTTTGGGTAATGCATTCACAGTTGGCCTTAGAATGCGTGTCCAAATACATTGTACTTGTGTTTAGCTTTCACTTTCAACCTCTATAGGCAAATGAGCACATGTGTTAATCTCAAAGCTCAGTTGTGTTGTTTGTATTATACGCGCCATTTAAAGACATTATTACAACAACTCCAGTTTTAATTTATGCCCACTGTTTTGTTAGAGATTCCCACATGTATTCTTTAACCCATTCTAGACCAGCAGCACATGGAATCGTTAACTTCCAATGCTGTTGTCGTTCTTAAGCCACACATTCCAAAACATATCCTGATTCACCTTTAAAGAATAAGTCAGTTTTCTATTTGTTTTAGTCACTAATTCTATCTGGCTTTGCAGGGCACATTTGAGACTATCCCCGCACTCACTGGGTAAAAGGCTTTAGACGTGTTTGTTGTCTACTGAAGAGTGGACAAAATATTCACACACACATACCTATTAATTTAGTATTTACAGTTCACTTGACATGGATGCCTTTCCATTGGGAATCCAAAGCTCCTGGAAAAATCCCAATCATGTAAAAACTAAATGTGTCAGCTGTGGGAAAATCATGTGTTTTTGAAGTAGCTCAGTGCTATTAATCAAAAAAATGTTGGCCATTCTCACAGAATACATATTTTTCCTGAGGGGGGAAAAAACATTGTTGACAGCACGTCTAGAAATATTACACCAAGTCTTCAAATCAGCGGCACCTTTACAGTATATGCAGATCCCTCTTATGGTGGACACTAAAACACCCCAAAGACATAATAGGTGATGGATTTTGTCTTCATTTTAAATAAAACAAATGGCTGTATAAGAGCACATATTTCTGTCTTTGAGGAATGAGTGCTAGAGGCAGCATACTTCTTGATCCCATATTAACTAATATGTACATGTACTCACCTAAATCAGAGGAACATGGAAAGTACATGCTTAAGAAACATTTTGCACTAGAGAACAAGAACTTTTAACTCTAGCTGAACTCATAGCATGTACTCACCCTTCCTGTTTACTTTTAACAAAAGCTATACTTAAATATGGAAACCTGGGATTTTTAAGTGTCCATTTGTTGTATTAGACACACACACACACACACACACACACACACACACACACACAAGCAGTGCAATGAAAGCTGCACCTTAAACCTGTTACACACAGGGTCATTTATCACTTTGAGTAGTTTAACTGTCGCACTTCCTTCACATAAATAAGTCACTTTAGGATTAACTCGTATAAGAGCTAGATGGTTTAATCCTTTAATTATATAATGCTAAATTGAAAATCTAAGCGTTATGACAGAGTTAAATGTTTTTTAAATATTTAGTTATGGATGGAGAAACAGAATAAAGTTTTTTTTTTTAAAAACGACATACTGAGATGTGAGTACATTAGAAGCAGGTGTTAACAATGTTGGCACTTTTTAATCACAAAATCTGAATGGCCTCCCAGTATCAGTATGAATATCCTCTGTAAACTTGTTTTTCCTCACCAAAAACCCCAAACATACTAAATCCTGAATATTTACACTCACCTAAAAGAAACTTATTTCTAAAACACATAAAACATTTTCTCAAATGTCAGCCCTTTAGGGTAATAGTAAAATGAGCACGTTTTAATTAATTTCGTCACTGGCGGAATTACGCTGCAAGCTTTATATTTCGATAAGAAGTTTGTTCTTCTGAAGCTCGGCACGTTAAATGTAAGTTACACAACGGCGGAATGAGGAACTTTCCAGAAATGACTCACCCACTTCTTCCGGTGACTCAGCAGGTTCAGCTTCTGGAG
>JAOUQT010052747.1:0-10756 GCA_025769995.1 Xyliphius kryptos | reverse complement strand
AAAACTGTGCTCTTACTCTGCTAACTGAACCTTTACACTCTGCTCTTACTGCTGCAATGTGACATTAATGAAGATTGGCCACCAGGCTGCTTCAATTTAGCCAAGAAACCTCCCACACACTAACATGACAGGGGTTTCAGTTTCATTGTCCAACCCCTGTATATTATACAATTAGAAAACGCAAAATGAGAATGTATTCTATATGCCTAGGTCCTCTACTGTATGGGACGCACAAATATGACGTGTGTAAAAGCGAAAGGTAAGCTGACAAATGCTTTATTTGAGAACATGAGAGAGTTTTATACAATAGGAATGATGCAACATGTAGATGCCTTTGGGGCGGCTGTTTATTTGAATGTTTTGGAAGACTAAAATAAAGAATCATGTCTTATTTAAAATGCTAACATCAATTTGCTTGTATGCATATGTTTTATATATGCCACTTATTGCAATAGCCCTTTTACAGTCAGACTGATTAATTTCATCTTTAACGGTCTGAGTAAGCCTGAAGCTCTTCCTACTTTTCAATGTTTGTGTTGTGTTCTTTTCCACTGCCTTAAGCAGACTTATTCAGTTTGCTTTGGATGTTGCATCATTTATTTGGGGGATATAAATGTATACTGTAAGCTTTATAACAGTTAGTTTATACCACTACATATGGCACACTGATTTTTAGAATAAATTTAAAATAAATGCAAGTTTTACTTTTTCATTTTGTCATGAATCTACCATCACAAGCAGATAGTTGGAGAAAAGTGCTCCAAGGGCTCCTAGTGGCCCTTTGGTAACTCCTATGACCAAGCCGTATGCACCACCTTGACATATGTGTGTTTTTCAAAAAAAAAACAACTGTGATTACATCAAGAGTTTAGGAGCCATTGTCAACTTTGTTTCCCATATTTTGGCACGATGTTACTGAAAAACTTACTGTAGCCTACAAGAATGAACTTCAAAATGTGTACAGTTTAATTACAATGTGTTTAACACATTAAATTTTTTGTAACATAAAAACTTCATATAAAGCCAGTATTCATAATGCATTATTAACACATTCACAAGGTGTGACGCGGTGCCGCTAGGGGGATCAGGGTTCATTAGCGCACCTGAAGCAGCTTTGCCTAACGACTATGTGCCCACCTTATAAGCTGCACAATCTCACACCGCGGAAAGAGAAACCGTCCACGGAGCTGGTGAGACGGAGGACCCAGCACAGCTACCGGAAGAACTGTAAAAACTCAGGATTCTGTTTGTCGTCGTGTTGGGTCGTTAAATAAAGCCAGTTCTGTGTGTTCCACTCCTGTCTCCGGTCTTCATCCTTACCACCCCGCGACACTGGTGCCAAAACCAGGGAAGGATGAGGACGCACGTGGCAGAGGACGTCACCTGCAAGCTGCGCGGTTATGTTCTCAAGTGGGGGCGCACACCCCGACCCAGGCTGCCTGCTGTCGCTGAAGGCGAAGCGGAGGTGGGCGGGGCAAGCGAAGGTTCCAGCCGCCGTGGATGGAGAAGGAAGATGCCGTGTGGCGTCGCTCATCACGGCGAAACGGGGAGGCACGGAAGGCACCTGCCGCCGAACTGCCGGGGACCTGCCACTTGTGTGGCCATCGGCGTGGGAGGGCGGAAGAGCGTACGTCGACCAGGATGGCACGCAAGTGGCCCTTCGCTGGAGAGATGAAGTCAGGAGCTCGTGGGCAGACTGAATCCCTCTCTCCGCGGCAGCTTGTGCACACAGCACCCCCACCCCCCTTCCACCCCTGAACAAGTCTGGATGCAAGGGCATCCAGAAGCTGCTGTGGGGAAAGTGGCAACGCCACTTCAGGTGTGCTAATCAACCCTGATCAGCGCGCGGCTCCGCCACTTCCCCCAGCGGCACCACGTCACACAAAACTTTATAGCATATTGATAATGCTTTATAACATTTGTCAGAAGGCTCTGTTTATGTACATATGTTTACAATCACAATCATGAAGCATTTTAACAGAATAACTTAAACTTTCTTCTTCTTTTTTTAATGTGATAACGCATTTTAGAAAACGGCTTGTTCCAGTTCATAATCTGATAGGCTGAGCCGCTTGTCTAGCCGTGACATTATTCACAATAACCCACACCTCTGACCTCTTTACATTCGTATAAATGTGCAACTTAAAATGTATAGGTTTTTCGAAGGCTTTCATAAACCACATTCTGTAATTTGGCCACTAAATGGCAGCATTTGATTGTTACAGCTATTTAGTTTTTGTTAAAAGCAACAAGGCACTCAAGGCTATGCATTATTGTAAATAAACCACGGGAACCTCTAAAACACCACTTTGCCGTTGTTTATACACAATAATGCACGCCCTCTTGTGCCTTATCGCTTATAACTAGCCGACCCCACAGCATAGCATGTGCTGCATAATTGAGCCTTACCCAGTATAATGTTGACGGTTCTATTTCTGCCTCACCACCATAAACTCCGAAAATATTCATGTAGTCAGCGTATTGTTGAGCAGACTGTACAACTATGCTTTTCTTAGTAACAACAGATAGCACGTCTTATTCTAATGTTGGCAAACTAATGTTACAGCCGTGTTGTGAAGTTTGAGAGCAACAGTTTGGTCAGTGACATTTTCCATAAATATATAACTAATAGAAAAAACAGTTACCTGAGGCAGGAATTTGTATACACTTGAAGGAATTGTTGTTTCATGTAAAGCGGTGGACATGTTAGGACACGAAAGGCGGTAGTTCTCGATCAGGGAAAAATGGGTGGGGCATCCTTGTGCTTATCTCATGGTTTTGGGACTTATTCCTGTATATTTTTTAACATTCTTACTTTAAAAAAACAAAGAAAATTAATTTACCCAAAGCATTTGTAATCCGAAGATTTGTCATTATGTCTATTAAATTGAATGCAATCCACTTTATATAGATAATAAACAATAAAGCTTTACCCAATGTCCACAAAAAGTTCTTATAAGCATTTATAAACAGTTATAAGAACATCATTTTCAGGGGAGAGTATGGTTTAACACAAATTTTATAAAACTTTATGATGACCACAATAAGTTAATGAACGGTTAAAATCTACATTTTATAACGCATTATGTCACTTTGTGTTATAAAGCCTTATGGCACATTCTTTATACCAAGTTCTGAGTGAGGTTATGTACATCTTAGTCCATTAACAATGGCTACAATGGCTTATTGAGTGTTATACAGCTTTGGGTATGTGTTAATAAAACATTATGAATACCGGATTTATGTGATGTTACCAAGTCAAACTTTCTCTTTAAATTCTCTTTTCTTGTGCAGCCTGAGGACAGACAGGTTTTGAACTCAAAGGGCTCATTTCACCTCCGTGAAATAATTAAACCAGCTTTTTAGCTCGATACTGACACAGATGCAGCACAGCAGTCTGTGCTGATGGGGAACTTAATTACACTGACAAACTTGTCTGTGTAACAGTTGCATCCCTTTATTTGATATGATTTCTTGGCTGCCACCATTAATTTGTGTCTTTCTGCCAAATTTCTTTAAATTTCCAAAAATGGTAAGCCAGATACAAAAGGGGATTTTTAGTTTTAGTAAACTACTGCCGGAGACACCAATTATCACCTCTTTCCATAGTTTAAACATTTTTATTTACATTTAGTCATTTAGCAGGTGCTTTTATCCAAACCGACAGAACGCCACAAGTCAGAAGGTTAGGAAAAAACAGCTACACTCTAGTACCATCAACCCTGCACAATTGGAGTTGAAATTACCAGGCGACATTCGTGACTACCAGAGTGTATTTAGTAAAGATGGACTGAAGGTAAGAGGGGTCAGATCTAGAGAACGTCCTGGACACCAGAGTCAGTACCTTAAAGAGATTAAGGTGGTACTTACACCATCTCAAAGTCTCCAACCTACAGTCTGAGATCTATAGGTCATTGGCACTCGACTAGTTATCTGAAGCTTTGATTTTTGTAGTAAAATGAGCACTTTATCTCTTAATTAAAGATTTCTAAGATTATAAGCTTATAAGCACTCCTTACAGGCATAAAGTAAAGTGTTGTCATTATTTACCTCAGTAACACTTTATAAAGCTTTATAAATGTGAATACCAGATTTAGGTAGGTATTCATAATGCTTTATAATACTTGTTATAATAATATTCATCGATGTACATAACCACACTCATAAAGTGTTATACAAACATGCCATAAGGCTTTATAACACAAAGGGACATAATGCTTTTTAAATGATATATTTTAACTGTTTCTATACTTTTCAACATCCAAAGAATCAAAAGTTTAATTAAGATCATGTTATAATGCCCTGTCACTTTGGGTTATAAAGCTTTATGTCAAACTGTTATAACAATTTATGATTATGATTATAAACATCTGTGTACATTAACAAAGACTTGTTGGAAAAGCTCTATGAATGCACTTGTAATGCATTATAAAGTCTGGATTCATAGAAAGTGTTACCGCTTGTCAAAAATAGTGCATACATAGTAGTACATGATGACGTATAATGACAAAAGCGTAGAAATGCTCTTTAAAGACTTTAAGTAAAGTGTAGTCATCTTTTTTTTTTAAGTAATAATGTTTATAAAAGTTAATATTTTATTATTATATTAACTCCTTATGTCAAATTGTTATAGCAATTTATGATTATGATTCTAAACATCCATGGATGACATAAAGGCTTATGACAAATGAGCTTTATGAATGCACTTATAAAGCATAATAAATACCAGATTCATAAAACGTGTTGCCTTTTATTTTGTATAAACTGACCTTTTTTTGTAAGTTATATTTTTTCTTTCTCAATTAGGTCTCTTAAAAAAATAGAAGTAAAACGTATCTTTTTAACTTTCCCAATTACTGTCACTTTGCTGCCGAGAATGTGAATTTCCCCAATGTGGGACTAATAAAGGCATATCTTATCTAATCTATTAAACAGAGCAGACTTATAGACCTATGATGAGCAAATCAAAGCCACAATTCCATGGGAACTTCCGTACTGAGAGCTATCATGAAGAAACCTTGAGATGATTGTTCTTATTAAAAGTCTCAGCATGAACATAAGAGGTTTGTTGAACTTTAACAGTGCTTTCGAAGTGCTAGTTCTCAATGGTCTCAAATGAAATTATACACTTCAATATTGGGTAAAGCTGATTCTAACATAATTATATAAGAGTAATGCATAAGGGTTATGCTCCTAGATCAAGTATGAATTAAAAATGGCAATACTGTCCAATAAACAAAGTCAGTGGGGAAACAATCAGTGCTTTACTTGCATTAAAGTTGTTCTGTGAACCTCGATGGAGAGAAGTAACCTTATTAGAAATAATGGAGTGCAGTATTTTAAACTGAGGTGAGGACAGTGTAATTGTCAGAGTGCTTGTGACTGTTCCTTTGGACAGTAGGGACATTAAGGTGATGAACCTGAGTGGTCCCAACAAAAAAGAAGCAAGCACAGCAACACACTTTATTGAGTGTGTACATTACCGTTTTGGTAACACTTTCTATGAATCCGGTGTTCTTAATGCATACTAAGTGCATTTTTAAAGCTTTATAAAGCATTCGTAATGCTTTATAACATTAGTCATAAGCCTCTTTTAATGTACATAAATAATTGCAGCCATCAAGTGTTATAACAATATGACAAAAGGTTTAATAGCACAACATCACATAATGAATTACAATCTTAACTTTTATAAACTTTGGATTCTTTTGGATTTGTATACAGTTTCACTTTCGACAAGATGATTTCACGTCACAAATAGTCTGTAGAGAGCATTTATAACCTTTTATAAGGCATTGTGTTCTAATATTGATGCAATCGCCCTTATTGAGCTAATGGTAACACGTTCTATAAATCCGGTGTTCATAATGCATTATAAGGTCATTCATAAAGCTTTATAAAGTATCCATAATGTCATAAGCATTTGTTAATGTGCATAGATGTTCATAATCATAGTCATAAATTGTTATAACAGTTTGACATAAATCTTCATAACACAAAGTGACATAATGCATTATAACAAACTTATTTAAACTTTTGATTCTTTGGATGTTTAGGTTGATGTACAGTTAAAATATATGATTTATAATGACATAATTATGTCACTGTGTTATAAAGCCTTATGGCATGTTCTTTATAAAAAGTTATGAGTATGGTTATATACATCTCCGTGCATTAACCATGGCTTATTAAGTGTTATAAAGCTTTGAGTATGTGTTAATAAAGCATTATGAATACCGGATTTATGTTCTTATAACACTTTGAGTGTGGTTATGTACAACTATGGACATTAACATAGGGTTACAACAAGTATTATAAAGTATTATGAATACTTTATAAAGCTTAATGAATACCGGATTTAGGTAAAGTATTACCGAGCTAATTATTGAGTGCACTTTACTTGAAGAGTGCTTATAAGTGTTCATTAGCTGTTATAAGCATGTATTTAATCAGGACATCCATTAAACACTGGGCATTGGTTGCTACAATAAGTTAATATTGTTAAAATATACATTTTATAATGCATTATGTCACTTTTTGTTATATGGTATATTCTTATAACCCTATATTAGTGTGGTTATGAGCGTATGTGTAGATTAACAGAGGCTTATGACGAGTGTATTTAAACGTTTTACAGAATTTATTAAGCATTATAAATGTGTTTATAATGCATTATAATTACTGGATTCATGGAAAGCATTATTATTATTTTTTTAAGTAAAGACTCAGGACTTCTAGACTAACTAGGGGAAGTCTTTGTGCTTCATGTAATTTACAAACCACAAGGTGTGAAGATTGTAAATGAGATTTTTTGTAACCAGCTTTCGCAAGTTTGTAGTTAAAACAGTATGTTTGAGATGAAGGTTGATTCAGTGTATCTATGAAGAATTAAATGTGAGATTAAGGTCATCAACAGACTTTGGTTGGGGGACAGTTGTAGTCAAATGATTTCCACATAAATTACACAAGAACCTTTTTAGCAAGTTGTAGATTGTGAAGGCAGCATTCCAGCCAAAACCCATGATTCTTGAACATAAATCGGCTTCCCACTAAGCGTGGTGGAGCTATAAATATGCTCCACTGATTCATTCCTCTGCAAGGCAGAAAACTTTGATCTCAGCAACAAGCTAGGTCTGACTTATTAGGGGACATGTGTAAGCATATAGAAATGAAGACTATCTGGTAAAATCATTTTTAACTTCTACTTATCTGCATGTCAGAAAACAACATTTGGCAGGGGTTCCCCATGCCCATCCAGAGGAGAACGTCTCAGGCGCTGGGCAGATACACCCAGGACAGGGTGCCAATCCATCACTGGGCACACACTCACTCACACACTCACACACACACATACAATTTAGAGCATTCAATTAACCTTCATGTTTTTGGAATGTGGGAGGAAACCAGAGAACCCAGAGGAAACCCACGCAGACACGGGGAGGACATGGGGTTAGTGGTAGCTCAGTGGTTAATCTGGAGGCTGAGGTTCAAATCCTAGGTCCACTGATGTTACCATTGTGGGTCCTTGAGCAAGACCCTTAACCCTCATTGCTCCAAGGTAGCTGTATGTACTTTGTGTTCTGACCCCAACCAAGTTGGGATGTTTGTGAGTCGCTTTGGATAAAAGTGTCTGCTAAATGTAAATGTAAACATGCAAACTCCACCCTGATTGGGATTCGAACCAGGAATCCCCAGCGCTGAGAGGCGAATGTGCCAACCACTAAGCCACCGTGGCGCCCCATTTCAGCAGTTTTGTAAATGAAACTTAATATGACTGTATTAACGACTTTAGCTGCTCTGTGGTCACACTTTTCTGATTCATCTTTAAATAATTTACAATTGTCTCTAATTAGGAGATGGGACTCGACTGCAAGCCAGCCAGTCATGCACACAATCCACGTCTTTGAAATTACAGTGTTTTAACCGAAGAAGAATGAGAATGACCTGCAACTGTCCTGAAAAAAACACACACACAGCCAAACTTTTACTACAGATCTGTTGATTTTTAAAATTTCATATGTAATCGCATTCGCCTCTCAGCGCTGGGGATCCAAATCCAATTCCCAATCTGTTTACATGTTCTCCCCAAGTCTGCATGGGTTTCCTCCAGGTTCATTTTCCAGGCATCAACTATTAGAGTACAATTGAATGGTTTTGGAACAAACTTCCAATAATAACAGTATATTTAAAATAAAAAATAAAAAACCTCAAAATGCATTTTCTAAATTATTATGCGCAGCAGAGTTTTCAACCTTCAAACTGAAATCAAACCGTTTTCAAGTCCAAACTTTATTCTAGCTGATGTTCCATTTGCACATAGGACCCCTTGTTCTAAAGGAGCTCTCTCTCTCTCTGGTCCATTGAGTTTGTCAGGTTTTGGATGCGATCTGCTTTAATTGTTTTGCATGAGGACAGAATCTCCTCCCAGAGCTGTTGCTCTGATTTGAACCGCCTCCCGCCATCATAGACCCCCCTTTTGATGATTCTCCAGAGGTTCTTAATGGGGTTGAGGTCAGAGGAGCATTGGGGGGCCACAGCATATGTTTGTCCCCTTTTATGCCCATAGCAGTCAGAGAGAGTGTATTGTGTGTGTGTGTGTGTGCGTGCGCGCCCAGGGATGTATTGCCGCACTGTCCCAAGTGTATGTACCCTTCGCCTGAAACATTCTCCCTGGACTTCTGTAAAATTGTTTCATTAGGAGGTGGGGGGGGGGGGGGGACTAGGTTTAACCTTTTAATGTTGTGTCCAGAAAAGGACATTTCAAAATAAATGTCCGTTAAATAAGCTGTATTAAAATGCTGAAAGTTTAATTAAGTCAGGAGAACATCTATTTTGTTCTGTAAGTCTCCCTCAGTCACCTGATTTCAGTTTCTTAGGCCCCGTGCTGCTGACCTCCTCTCACTTCTTTATGTTAAACGAGCCTCTGTTGTCATTTATGGTCACAAGACATTGTGATAATAAAGAAATGTAAAACACAGTGATTCATAAAGTGAGGGACACCACCCAGAGGGTATATATCGTCGCGGTGCAGCAAGAGAAATAAATAAGGCATGTTTGAGTATGGACATGTTTACGAGGGGGGCGCTCTGCTCATCCTACAGCAGTCTTCGACTTCAAACACATTCTATGAATCTGGTATGCTTAATGATTTATAAGTGCAATTATAAAGCTTCGTAATATATTTATTATGCTTTGACATTTATTATAAGCCTTTGTTAATGTACATAGATGTTCATAATCATAGTCATAAATGGTTATAACAATTTGACATGAGGCTTTACAACACAAAGTGACTTAATGCTTTATATTTATTTAAACTTTAGATTTTTTGGATGTTTAGACGCTCTGGTAACACTTTCTATGAATCTGGTATTCATAATGCATTATAAGTGCATTCATAAAGCTTTATGAAGTATTCACAACGCTTCTTAACATTTGTTATAAGCCTTTGTTAATGTACATAGGTGTTCATAATCATAGTCTTAAATGGTTATAGCAATTTGACATGAGGCTTTATAAGACTGTAAGAAGCTCGGCGCTTCTTCCCTGTTTTGTTTAGTTAATTAACTCCCTTTTATGTCTTATTTAGTTAATTAACTGATGTTTATAAGTTGATGAACAGTTAAAATATATCATTTATAATGCTATATGTTATAAAGCCTTATGGCATGTTTTTATACCACTTTGGTTGTGGTTTTATTAGCTTCATAAATATGTTTATAATGCATTATGAATATCATATTTAGGTAAAGTGTTGTCTGTAAAGAGCATTTATAAGCTTTTACAAGTCATTATGTACTGCTATGTATGCAGTCTCTTTAGGTTTTAGGTAAATTGTTACCGAGGTAATTAATGACAACACCTTACTTTATGCCCGTAAAGAGAGATTATAAGATTTTATAAACAGCTATGAGCACTTATAAAGGCATTTTCCGGAAGAGCACTTAATAAACACGTGTAATAAGGCTTTATGTCACTGTTGTTCATAATGAATTAATAAACAGTTGAAATATATAATTTGGCATGTTCTTAAAACACTTTGAGTGTGGTTATGCACATCTATTTCCAGGCTTATGACAAGTATTATACAGCATTATTCATACTTAATTTTTTTGGGGGGCTGGAGTGGGGGGTATTTAGCAGATGCTTTTATCCAAAGCGCCTTACAAGTATCCCAGCTTGATGGTTGGGGTCAGAACACAGGTTTGGTCAAAGCATCCCAAGGACAATTAGGGTTAAGTGCTTTGCTCAAGGACCCACTATGGTAATTTCAGTGGACCTGGGATTTGAACTCACAACATTCAGATTGATAACCCAACACCCGAACCACTGAGCTACCATGTCAATAGTTTATAAAGCTTTAGAAATGTGTTCATATGCATTATGAATATCGAATTTATGTACCGTTACCCGGTCTTCCCAGGGGTCGAACTGTGGCCTTAACATTCTTCCTCATGCCATGTCTCACCTCTGTAAGATTTGCAGTATAAAGCACCACACCAGTTACTGAAAAGTAAAATAAACACTGCGTCAATAAACGGGAAAGCCAACTAAATCAATGTACACTGCTCAAAAAAATAAAGGGAACACTTAAACAACACAATGTAACTCCACGTCAAGCACACTTCTGTGAAACCAACCTGTCCAGTTAGGAAGCAACACTGATTGTAAATCAGTTCCACTTGCTGTTGTGCGAATGGAACAGACAACAGGTAGAAATTAGAGGCACTTAGCAAGACCCCCCCTATAAAGGAGT
>JAOUQT010052739.1:0-10756 GCA_025769995.1 Xyliphius kryptos | reverse complement strand
GTGGAACCCTCAATTTGGAGGTTCAGGTCATGATAAATTGTGGGTTTAGCTGGGATTATAAGCAGTTCCGTTTTTGCTAAATTTAATTTAAGATGACGGGCCTTCATCCAAACAGATATGTCGGTGAGGCAGGCAGATATTCGATTAGAGATTGAGGGGTCGTCAGGGGAAAAAGCCAAATGGAGCTGAGTGTCATCAGCATAAAGAAAAGAAAAACCATGTGCCTTAATGACAGTGCCCAGGGATGACATGTATAATGAAAAGAGGAGGGGTCCATTACAACATTAGTAAATGAATATGAATAGTTTCTAAATGAATATGAACTTCATTTCTTTGCATTATTTGAGGTTTGAAAACACTGCATTTTTTTTGTTATTTTGACCATTTCTCATTTTCTGCAAAAAAAACAAACATTTTTGCTTGGACTTTAGGAGTCAGTAGTTTATAGAACTCAAATAATAATAGAACAAAATAACAAAAATTAACAAAATGTAAATCAAAATTGTGGATGTCTGGATTTGAAATCATAGTAAAAATCAAAAGACAGGCTGATCCAACTTCTATGTAAATTCCTCAAGACACGTTAAAAAAATGTTGAGTGTGAGTGTGTGTCCACATGCCTTTATGACTTCCCTACAACGCATGGGCATGCTCCTCAAAAGGTGGCACCCCCTCCATGTTTACGGGTGTACTGGCCTGTCTACTGGTATCTGCTCCATGCTCTAGACACTGTGCTCACAGACACAGCAAGCCTTCTTGCCACAGCTCGCATTAATGTGCCATCCTGAATAAGCTGCACTACATGAGTAATTTATGTGGGATGTAGATACCACCTCATGCTACCTCTATAGTGAATAAACTGATAAAATGCAAAAGTGACCCAAACATCAGCCAGAAAGGATGAGAACCGACAAAAGGTCTGTGGTCATCACCTGCAGAACCACTCCTCTATAGGGGTTGTCTTGCTAAGTGCCTCTCATTTCTACCTGTTGTCTGTTCCTTTTGCACAACAGCAAGTGCAATTGAGTCACAATCAGTGTTGCTTCCTAACAGGACAGGTTAATTTTACAGAAGTGTGGTTGACTTGGAGTTACATTGTCTTCTTTAAGTGTGCCTTTTATTTATTTGCGCATTGTATTAATTAGAATTTGCATGTAGTAGGTTTCTCTGGAATTACAAGGGAACTAATATTCTACCTGTGTCAGCCGGTTTCTCCTTCTCTCCTCTTGCTGCTCCAGTGTAAGTGTAGTTTGATGCTTTGGAGGCCGACCCCTTCTACCCCTCTTGGGTTTCCGTCCCAGCCTTTTGGGAAGATTAGATCTACCAGACCCTTTTGGTCTGCCAGGGCGTCGCCGTTCAATCTGTCTGGTAGAATCTGCTTGCACCTACAAAACAGTTTGTTGCATCTGAGATGTATTTGTACTTCTTGACATGACTTACACATAGTGTTATGAGGTAGCAAGTCTGTTCAGCATGCTAGACAAATTACAAAAAGTAAAGCAAAACTATATATATATATATATATATATATATATACACACACACAAACGTATTGGGATGCTTCTATGTAATCAAATTTAAAGTAAGTAACTAATTTGCAGCATTAACATTTTGCACTATTTGAGGTTTTCACAAAATTTGAGTACATCTATTGGTATTTTTGTCAATTCTCTGTAACAGCATTGATTCTGGATAAGAGGGTCTGGCTCATCTCTTATAGCCATAGGCACTTACAAAAAAAATTAAATAAATTGTTTACATAAACTTAAAATCATTAAACATGCACACAAAAAAATGCTATTTGGTCAAATAAGTGATAAGACTAAATAATTTATACTGAACACTAATATACTTTTAACACTGGTAACTTTTTCTTGTTAAACCTGTTTTTTCCCCCAGTGAATTATCAAAGCACATTAAAGTTCATTATCTTTTTTTTTTAGTATTAAGCATCTGACCTAAACATCATTTAAAAAACAGCTGTTTGTATTGCACTTGCTCAGTAACCGGCATTAAAGTTGCAACAAACATTTTACTCTGTTCTGATAAATATAAACTAAAGCACCTTTAAAATAACTAAAATGTAACCATGGTCCAAAAAAAAAGTTGCTATTGTAAATCCCTTTTGCAAGTAGTCAGTGTGCATAATTGAACAGTCTGGGTGGCAGCTTAGTGGTAAGCCTTGTTTGCCTTTTAGCGCTGGGGCATTCAGGTTTGAAATCCAATCTGGATGGAGTTCCCGTTTCTTGTGTCTGCATGGGTTTCCTCGGATTCCTCCCACAATGCGAAAACATATAGCCTGTGTGCCCAGTGATGTGTCCAAAACATTCTCCCCTGGATGGCCATAAGGACCCCTACCCCCCCTTCCACAACAATAATGGAGAATTAAGCAGAAAATAAGATGCATCCGAACATTTTAAAACTGATAAACCCTAAAACTAATACATTTATTCTGATTGGCATACTTTAAATACAAATAAAAATGTGTCTAACCTTTTGAGTGGTGGCTTCTGTGACAGGATTAGCTTTCGGAACATCTGGGACCACATCCTTCTCTGTAAGTTTTAAGTCTTCTTTATCCACTGCAATGGCAGTTTGACTCTTGTTGTGAGAGGGATTAAGTTTATAGTGTCTGTTCAAACCAGCCAGGCCTATGTAGGATTTCTCACATAATTCACATTTGAACGCTTTGTTGCGGAGGGAAAAACCATCAACTTCATCCTTTTTGCCTTCCTCGCACTCCTCTTCCTCCACACTGATCTCAGAGTAGTCATCAGAATCTGACTGATGGCTTTCAGCCAGGTCCTCATTCTTAATGAACTTGTAGTCCTTGACCTTGTGCTTAGGTGGCCTAGAAACTCGACCAGAGCGAGTTTGAATTTTTAGAGGTTTTTTTTGCCTCTCTTTCAGGGTGCCCTTCTCCTTTACGTTGGCCGGTGTTAGGACCTTGGTGACCACAGTAGTGGTCTTAATGGATGAAGTTAATACCTTAGTGTTTGAAGATGAACTAGAGGAAGGAGTTAAAATTACAGTAGAAGGAACAGACACAGCACCTGGCTTGGTGGCAGAACTCTTGGTGCCAGTGGCAGAGCTTACAGAAGTGACAGGAGTTTGAACTTTATGGAGAATCGGAACTGAAATGCTGCCAACCACAGGAGCTGGTTTCTGAAGAAGAAGCTGAATGGGGGGTTCTCCAGGATTCTGTAAAAAATATTGCTGCTGACCGGCCACAGGTGTGATGTGGATAATCTGAGGGGTGCTCACAGGTCCCACGTTAGAGACTTTCACCACAGGCTGGCTTACTGGTAGGCTTTGTGGATGGAGTATTGTTAAGGGTGCAGCTTGCCTTTGGCTGACTTCAGGTTTTGGAGGTGCCTGGACTTGAATGTGGATTGGTTCAGCTTGCTGTCAGACAAACAAAGGTACAAATAATATATATCAGAAGCTTGTCTGAGGTTTATAGGTAAACTAAGCAGCAATCACACTAACAGTCTAAAAATCTTAAGGCAAGCAACAAAACTTGCAAGACCTTGCAAATAACTAGGAAGCATTTGCACAACTGTCTCAGCAGCTTTATTGCTACAGTTGATAAAAAATAAAATAAATGAAGGATTAAAATAAACCAGAAAAAGAACATAAAAGCATAAATAGTGTTTCAAGCAACTCTGTAAAGTTTGCTGTATTTGTGCACCTTTCACAATTAGAAAATGTTTCATTCTAAAAACTTGAAAATTATATCTTCTAAGTCTTGTGGTGTTAATTGTGGCTTCTTTAATAATAGGACAATTTGGCTGTGGGTTCCAAAGATGGTAAGGAACAGTCTATAATTTGAGGACAATTTAAAATGTAATCAATTACAGAGATATGGAGTCCTACAAGAAGAACAGAGAGAAGGTAAAAAATACCAATAAAGCCTAAAAAAAATTTATGTACATTTTAAAATAAAAAGCCACAGGCCTAAAGAAAGTCTCTAGCATGTGATGATGAAAAACATGTACTGGAAAACTATTAAAATCTTTCAAAATAATTTTAGATATGCTGCCCAGCCCAAACTTAAAATTGCTATGATATTGTGTAACGCTTTACCACTCACATCTGAGGAACAGTTTGGACATTGACTTGCAATTAAACTTTTCACCTGTGTATCAATCAGTGGCATGTCCATACAAATGGCCTAGTTGGCTCTGTAACTAAGCACCTGGATGGATTTTTATTTCCATATCACACTGTGTGCTGCTTCTACGAGTTTTGCACCACTTGATCATTTTCTGTAGTCTTTTCACTTCTAAAAGCAAAAATATTTTGGGTTTCTGAAAGAACCAAAGCTGATGACATTATTTTAGGTTTTTTCATTTGTAGAGCTTTCTTAACAGCTCTACAAAATCTTTATACTTTAACTGAAGATGCCCAAGAAAAACAAATGTCTGTGATTTACACGCAAATTAGCTCAGAACATAAGTCTCTTGAGCCTTTTTTTAGAAACTTCTCGTACTTAATGTTTAATTATTCCTTAGTATAAAACAGGTGTTTCCAGTATTTAAAACTGACTGGCTGAACCGTATGTCCAGTCGTGACATTTTTGTTAATAATGCACACCTCTGACTACTTTACAGTCGTATTAATGTGTGACTAAAACAGAAGCATGCCCAGGCATTGTAGGGAGATCATACATGTGGAGGCCACATTTTATCTTGTCTTGAGGAATTTCCTCTGAAGTTGGATCAGCCTGTAATTTGATTTTCCACTCTGATTTTGAGTATGATTTCAAATCCATGGGATAATCACTTTGATTTACATTTTAATCATTTTTATGTTATTTTCCAATATCTAATAAAAATTTTAAACTGAAATGTTTTATTCATTGAGATCTAGGACGTGTTATTTTAGTGTTACCTTTACTTTTTCGAGCAGTGTATATAATATGTTTATAATAAATTTATAAAAAACAATAAGGCACTTGAGGCGCATTATTGTGAAGAAAAATCATGGGGAAAATTTGTAAGGCACTCCTCCTCCGGTCATGCCTAACACCACCTATTTCCCATGATTTATTCAAAATAATGCAGACCTTCTCCTGCCTTATTGCTCACCATTTTACTCTCTCAACTATTAACTTATTATACAAAACATAGTATGATGCTTTTACTGTATACCTATCTAGACTAGCCCCATTTGCCATTTTGAAAATCTACAGTTACAGATAGTAGAATAGTTAACCATTTCCCTGCTTACTTTAATATCTCTCTACTCTGTAAAGTACACAGTATGTAATCTGCAACAAACAAAACCATTTGAAGTAGAAAAAAATCAGTGTGTTAGGCTAATGTTTATAGCAAATGCTTCTTTAGATATAACTATTGGGAGACATACAATTTAACTCAAAATACAGATTAGTTACAATTATAAATGTGTTTTATTCTGTCCTAATAGTAAAATTTTATTTCGGACATGTACTTATGTTTAAGTAAGTTGCACAGTGATTACTTACTGAAAGGCAGCCAGTACTTTCCCACTTCCAAACACTCACACAGTGGACATCAATGTGTGGATATGTTTGATAGTAAGCAGTAAAACAAACCACCGTAAAGCACGAGTTGGGAGGGCAATTTAAAGTTAAAACAAAATTGTGTTATATACAGGGGTTGGACAATGAAACAAACACCTGTCATTTTAGTGTGGGAGGTCTCATGGCTAAATTGGACCAGCCTGGTGGCCAATCTTTATTAATTGCACATTGCAACAGTAAAAACAGAGTTTGTTTTGCTAAAAAAAATGTTGCAATGCACACAACATTATGGGTGAAATACTAGAGTCCATGGGGAGCAGGGCTTTCAGCAGTTCTGCCCCGCAGCTTTGGAACTCATTACCATATGGACTGCATAATATCACCTCTCTCTCTCAGTTCAAGACTGGCCTAAAAATCATATCTTTTTAAATTAGCTTTTAACTGTTAATTTATCTCATTTTATTTTCACCTTTACTTTGCTTTTGTATTTTTTGTATTATTGTACAGTGTCCTTGGGTGTCTTGAAAGGCGCCCTACAAATAAAATGTATTATTATTATTCAAAAGATTGGATTAAGGAACACGAAAGTGAAGTTGAACATTTCCCATGGCCTGCACAGTCACCAGATCTAAATTTTATTAAGCCACTTCGGGGTGTTTTGGAGGAGCGAGAAACGTTTTTCTCCACCAGCATCACGTAGCGAGCTGGCCACTATCCTTAAAATCCCTCTGACCACTGTGCAGGACTTGTATGTCATTGCCAAGACAAATTTACACTCTACTGACTGCAAAAGGAGGCCCTACACCATACTAATAAAGTATTGTGGTGTAAAACCAGGTGTTTCAGCGCCATTGTCCAAGCCCTGTATGTGTTTACAATGAGTTTAATGGGGTGGCAGAGGTAAGGATTATTTCTGCCCCTGACTTGACCATCACTGCGGCTAATCTCATCAAACAAAAAGGGTAAGACAATCTACCAATCCACTCACATCAAAACATCAGTAAATAATAAAAAAGTAGATTAATTCGTGTGGCTCCATTCTCTCGCGCTCACCTTGCTCTGGCCGGACAGACCAGCGCTTTGAGACTGCTGTTGCTGAGCGACCCGTTTGGCGACACTTTGTATTTGTTGTGACGCGTTTTGTACAATGGTGAAACGCTGCGACTGAATCGTAGCGGCCAGTGGAGCTGAAATAACATTTCCCGCGTCGAGCGTTATGTAGGAGGCGGGCTGTGTAGTAACGGGCTTCGGCGGTATTTGGGAGACTGAGCTTTGAGAGTGGACCTGTGACTTGTTGACGTGATCAATAACCTGTTGTACGTCAATGGAGGAGATGGCGGAGTGTTTTGTGGTGTGGGGGGGCTTAGATTGCTCGTTCTGCTCAGGCGGTCGGGCTGGTTCGTTGTTTGGGACCTGGACCAGCTGCTGTTTGGCTAACTGCTCCAGTAAATGTTGTTGTTCCTCGGCAGTAAGGCCCGAACTCTCAACAAAACTACCATCAGGTTGCACGTAAATGATGGTGGTAGCGGGACCGAGTGCTGTGAGAAAGTCTCCGCTCACAGTGGCACAGTCCGCGTCCTCGCTGCTCTCTGTGTTCTCGGTCGTTTGGACAAACGAGGTGATAATCTCACCTCCCAAAATTTGTCCTATCACCTCAGGACCAATGACTTCTTTGGCATCAGTAGATGGTTGAAGTGGTGCAGCCTCGACCTGAGACACAACAAGATCACTGCTGTTTGGCTCTTCACCCCCGTCTCCCTTCACATGATTACTCTCAGACCATGCGCTGACAGAAGCCAGTGATTTTTGCTCAGAGGCGTGCACTACAGCGTCGAGTTCTCCCAGAGCGGTGCTGTTGGTTTTATTGCTCTCCTCTTCGTTGTCCGCCATTTTGACTGTGAGCAGATCACCGAAAAGTAACGGGTAATTTAAAAATAAATAATTTGGATTAAACAATCGCGCCGGATTATTGATTAATTCCTGAAATGTGTACCGGGAACAGTTTATTTAATGCGCAGTAACGGTAAATTAAACAAACCCGAAATTTAACAGTAACCAGGCGATAGGCACTCACATCCATGCTATAATGGCGAGAGGGGGCGCTGCATCACAACAAAAACCGTCACTTCCGCTTCCGCCATCGTAACGTGGCATGAAGCGCCCCCCGCAATTTAATCTTCCACGCTGTTTTCCGTGCTGTTTGTCAGTTACATTAAAGCACTCGTTATTTAAGAACAAATTTCTTATCGTGTTGATGTCTTTTTCATTTGTTTAAGTGTATAATGTATCAATTGACCAGTGTCTATATACAACTCACTTTACAATGGATTATTAAATTATATTAAAAATAAAATCAAATTATTGTTGTATTTAGGCTCGTTAATTTCCCAGGTAATAACTTACATGTTTCTTTTCACTAAAAATGTATCAAAGTGCTGTTTGCATCTTGTTTTTTACATGATGTGCTATTTTTTGTTTCTACAAACAGGCTCATACACTCACTGGCATTATTAGTAGTAACATTGAATAATTATGGTTTGTTTAAGCTGTAGCAGGTAAACATTTACATAAGCTTACAATAATTTTGTTGCTCTCAGCTCCCGCCTTTCAAGTACCCACAAACTCTTTACGATACTTAAAAAAATAAGTGAAATTATAGTTCATATAGTTCACATGCCAAATTTCCATCCATCCATTATCTTCCGCTTATTCCTCTACTAGGGTCACAGTGGGGCTCATCCAGGGGAGAACATCTCGGGCGCTGGGCAGATACACCCAAGACAGGGCGCCAATCCACCGCTGGGCACACACTCACTCACCCACTAAACAGGGTAATTTAGAGCATTTAATTTACCTGGAATCCATGTTTTTGGATTGTAGGAGGAAACTTAAGAACCTGGAGAAAACCCACAGGGACACAGGAAAGGACTTTGAAACTACACCCAGATTGGGATTCAAACCAGGAATCACCAGCGCTGAGAGGCAAATGTACTATACCACTAAGCCACCGTGCCATCCTGCACCAATTTTTTTTCCAGGTAATTCACAAATAGGTGAATGTGAAACTGGATTCCTTAGAGTTGGAAGGATTTTTTTTGCTATGCATCCCCTTTTCAGTTGCACAGATTGGCCTGGTCAAATATAATCAAATAGTTTATTTTTTGCCCACAAAAAAAAAAAACGAAAGGAAAGGTACAATTGTGTATAGTAATAGTGTTCAGAAAGTAGTTTTTCCATGATTAAGGTAATTTATAAATACTGAAACAAAATGATTTCTCTGTTATCATCGAGAAATCCCAGTGCTCCTGCCCCACCCGAGAACTGTCTATAGGAGGGGGGAAACAGATTCAAGCAGAATATGCGAGAGTGTACAGGCTGAGGCTCTACGCAGCGACACTTAACACGGTGTGCGCTACCGTGGATGAGTTCATGTCGAGGCAGTAAAATCATGCAAACGTGTGGGGACATTGAACTTGCTGCTGAGCAGATCTGTTGTGATACAGTGGTTTAAGGACAAGGTTATTGATCTATACTTCAAATATTTGCTTATAATAAAATAATAAAATTTTGCAATTATTATATTATCATAAATGTAGTCACAAATGTTTAAAAATTACATGAATGTTCAGAAATTGTACAAGTACCCACTATCCAGCAGATGGCAGCGTACCATTCACAGTAATTATTAATAGCTCTACACAGATTACTTGAAAGAACTGGATGAATGGGGTGTTCTATTTTTCTCTTCATTCAGCAATATTAAAATGAATACCTTCTCTGTTATCAATATTTCATTTTGAATGGAAAGAACTAGGTCACACTTATTCATGATGACAAATTACAACATTAGCAATGTGTTAATTCATTGGCATTGGCTCAATGTAGTTGTAAGGTAATAGCAGACAGTGTTTTTCTGAATGTACAATGTAGAACAATGTATATGTATATAAATACAGCATGTGTTTGCAACAGCAAGTAATTTACAATGTATTGTACTGGAGCCTGAGAGAGGCCCTAAAATATACCCACTCACCGATAGTCATCCCATTCATTTAAAAACATGTTGATGTCACCTAATTATTTTAAATGATTTATTTTTATGTAATTTAAAACTTGTTAAAAGTTTTAAGTAAAATCTGTGCAAAAACATAGAAGTGTTTAATCACCACTTTATTCTCTATTATTCATGAAACCATAAATCAATTCATATCCTCTTTTATTTGGAAGGGTAAAGTCCCAAGTGTTGATAAGCATGTTCTTCAGAGAGGCTGTAAGTTCGGGGGCTGGGCTTTCCCAGCTTTATTCATTATTATTGGGCATCCAATATCCAAAAGATACTCTTTTGGCTACACCAACCAAACTTGATCTGGTGTTGTTTGGAGATAGACTTTTGCCATTCACCATCATTCCCATATTTAGTTTACTCTTCTCACTTTCAACTCCCTTACCATGGCATCAGTGCAGGGACCTTGTTCGTCTCTCAATTTTTGACCCAATTTTTGATGTCGCTAGAAAACCAAAACATAAATCGATTTAAAATAAGATCGGATGAGGAATTCAGTATAGACCTTTCTGAGGTGATTTAGGAAAGGGCATGGTATAGGGTCCATTCTTCAACAGTATGTGCAAGATTGGGGCTTATACAATTTAAAGTTTTACATTGAGTTCATCTAAGTAAAGCTACCAATTATCCTGGACTCCATGCTGGTTGTGAGGGATATTCCTTCTATCCAGCTAATTTGGTCCATGCCTTTTGGTCTTGCCTTTCGATTTGCTAATTAATGGAAAACGTTTTTTTAAAACCATTTGGAGGTGACATTAACTCCTTGTTTGCTTATGGCTGTATACTGTGTAGCTGATAAAATCACTAAATCTTGATAAGAGACAAACTGACATCATAGCTTTTACAACATAATTTTACTAGTTTTGAAGTCTTATAACTCCATCTGCTGCTGCTTGGTTGGAAGATGTAATGTTTTACCTTAAATGAGAAAAGATTAAATTTACATTCAAGGGATCTTTGAAAAACAAATTATTTAAAATAGAGACTTTTTATATCGTATTTTGAAAAACTTAAGATGTTACCTTAAAGAGTAAGGATATAGACTTCTGTCTATAATTATAGATGTTTTAAGAAATGCCACTTGGTTGTACACTGCTCAAAAAAATAAAAGGAACACAAAAATAACACATCCTAGATCTCAATGAATAAAATATTTCAGTTGAAAATCTTTATGTAGTAGATAGTGG
>JAOUQT010052723.1:0-10757 GCA_025769995.1 Xyliphius kryptos | reverse complement strand
TGAAATGAAGTCAGTGGCCAAAAAAAAACAAAAAAAAAAACAAGGTTTGATTCATAAATGTGTGGACTGAAAGCAAATGTGTGGACTTGTTTAAAACAAACCGTGATGCAAGAAAACGATTTTCTTTTTAACAATGAAATACTGCCATCTGGTGGCCAAATTTTCAAAAAGCAGTTTAAGAAAAACAGCAGAAAAACATTTTTTTAATATCGTGCATTTATATGAATTGGTGTGGGTTATTGTGAATAATGCCACGGGTAGACAAGCAGCTCAGCCAATCAGATTTAAGGGCTCGTACTACCTAATTTATAATATGATATATTATATCATGTATACTAGCCGTTAGCTGATCTGCGCCCGTGTGGCGAGCGTGTTTACAGCATGTTTTATTGAAGTCACTCTCTGATTTGCTGATTCGGTGAGAGAACTAAAGTTTTGGGGAAGCAGAGCGGCGCTACGGGATCGCACACATTCAGTCACATGTCCTCGTTACTGTTGACGTGCGACTCGTAGCCTGCTTCACAGCGTTAGCTTCACCAAAGCCGCCCCGCGTCTTTCCCTACATCACTAGGGTGCGCTCCGCACCCCCCACCACTACCCATGCATCACCTGCTATAGAGTCTATATCTATATAAAGACACAAATATCTATATAAATATTGCTCATATACATAAATACATATTTTACATTTTTGTTTATAGAATGTATCATTGATTCATTTATGATCTGCCTATGACTCATTTTTATGATATACAATGTCCAAAATAATGTGGACATCTCATTACAAATGGAAGAATAACATGGCGTGGGTGTTTATGTGAGTCAGCGATGAAAGGAACGTCCAGGATGCAGCACGACATGCGAAACAGAGCGATGTTTAATGGACCAACAAGAGGAAGATCTGACAATTTATTACTTTTCTAAGTCACACACACACACACACACACACACACACACGTCAAAACTGGAAGCGAGAGAAAAAAATATATAGAGAGAAAGAGAGAGCGAGAGAGAGAGAGAGAGGAAAGAGAACGGATTGAAGTTGGTGGAGCTGCAATCTGTGACAGGTGTAAACTTCAGACAAATAGCTTCATGGTTTTCTTCACAAATACAACCAGAAAAAAAACATTCTTTACCCTCTTCACTCTCTCACTTCTTCACACACTATTAACACAAAACGTGTATCATGAAGAGTCCGGTGCTCGCTGTGTGTTTATTTGTATGTTCATATTGCTTTTTTTTTGCAGTCTGCAGGGTGGGCCATTACAGATCACTGCCCACAGACCCGTTCTGTTCTAAGTGCCCTCTGAATAGTTACTCTGTGAGAGAAGGAGCCACCAGTTGTGATTGTGATAAAGCTTTCTACAGAGCGAAGACCGACTCAGCAGCCACGCCCTGCACACGTGAGCAGTACACTCTTTAAGTTTTGTCTTTATTAGGTTCCATTTTATTCATTATTTTCTGCTTAATCCTCTCTTAGGGTCACGGGGGGGTTCCCTATGCCCATAGATTAACAGGGCGTTAATCTGTCATTGGGCACATTCACTCACACAGCCACACACAAACACACACAGACTATAGGGGCAATTTAGAGCATTTTATTTACCTTGAATCCATTCTTTTGGATTGTTGGAGGAAACCCACACGAGGAGAACATGGAAACTCCACCCAGATTGGGATTCAAACCGGGAATCCCCAGCACTGAGGGGAGAACATGCTAACCCAAGCATCCCAATATGATTTTTATAATTAATAAAAGTTCCTCAGTCCGATCCGATTCATCTGAATTACATTGGATTTTTGATGCAAGCGCAGGACCCTGTGGTTGTGGACATAACTGTATGGACATCACATGTATGGTAATGGAACAAATGGTACAGGGTTAAATGAAGTAAAATATACAGGATTGTCGTAATACGCTCTACAAAATCCATATAATACACTTATATTAGATCAAAAACTCACAGTCACAAACATATTCACCATCTGACCTTTATTTTCAAAATGCGCAGAGAAATGCATGAAAAAAAATTCCATGTCACAGTTAAAATGAAAGGGTAAAATTAAGTTAAAAGAGCCATAATTTTGTGCCACATCCAATGAAAATGATAACAGAGCCTCCTTGAATCTTTAAATCCTTGAAATACTAGCTAATCCAATAGAACAGGATTGTGTCTGTCTGTGTGTGTGTGTGTGTGTGTGTGTGTGTGTGAATATTTTTAATAAACTGCAGTCTGTTTTGAGGTCTGTGACAGTGAGACCTGTTGCACTACAAGATATTTTAATAATATCTTACACACACACACACACACACACACACACACACACACACACACACACAGTAATAGAGTTTATTGTAAGGTTTGTGTGTGTGTGTGTGTGTGTGTGTGTGTGTGTGTGTGTATATGAATTGCAGCTGTACTCTCTTTAGCGTTTCCGACATGCTAATCTGTGTTGTATCGCGTGTCCTGGTCTCTCAGGTCCCCCATCAGCACCTCAACACCTGATTTCGAGTGTGAATGAGACGTCAGTGCAGCTGGAGTGGAGCCCCCCATTGTCCAACGGCGGGCGTCATGACCTTACCTACAGTGTGGTGTGTGAACAGTGCAGCGGGACACCTATGCGCTGTGTGCCATGTGGCAATGGTGTGCGCTATTCTCCCCAGAGGCAGAGTCTGAATGGCACACGGGTGTCGGTGCACCAGCTGCAGGCGCACACCAACTACACCTTTCACATCTGGGCAACGAATGGTGTGTCCCAACTCCACCCCAAACCTGAACAGGCTGCCTCCATCGTTCTTACTACCAACCAGGCTGGTGAGGATCATGTGTGTGTGTGTGTGTGTGTGTGTGTGTGTGTGTGTGGAGGTGGTTACTGTGGTGAGGTTTCTCTGGTAACTTGGTATTTGGAATCATGTAAAAGCAGTGTGTTTGTCTCTTACTGTGCAATGTCTTTGAAGCTGCGTCTTATCTCAGACATGAAGGAGAACAAGTATGAAAAGACCAGCGTGCAGCATGTATGAGCTTCAAACAGCCACGAGAAAAAAGAAACAGGGCAGTATGGGTATTAGAGGAAGGGTGGGCTGCACTGCAGCTAGAGCCATTTTGTTTAATATACATGATAACTCTGTTCAGTATTCTGTTACTAATGATTTTGGGACTCCCAGCATGCACTTGGAGACTACATATATAATGTATACACAGTATAAATATATCAAGATGAAAATTAAACTAACCTAAAAATATCCATTTCCACTGGAAGTTTTAAAACCCTGTGTCCAGCGGCATCCGTACAACATACAAAGCACCGCACTGCACAGTTAGTCTGCGTGGCACTGCCAGTGTTCAGCAGCTCCTCAGGCTTCACTACAAGAAATGCCAATATACATTCATTCATACGATCTATAAGCCAAACCAGTTACTGTGAGGTGCATTAAGGCCAGGGCACCTAAGGGCCCCACATAATATTTGAATGGTGTTTATAAAAATCTCTTTCATCGTTTTAATGTTCAGAGAAAACCTAAACGTTACAGCAGCGGATGGCACGGTGTACATTAGTAGATGTTGGTGGCCACACAAAAAGATTTAAACATCAATCACGTTGACCTGTCCACTGAAAAAAGTGGATCTGAGGCCAGAAAAGTGTGGACACCCCTTCTTTACATGAAGAATCACTGCTTTCTTAATGTAAGGAAAAAACATTAAGAGCTTCATGCTTTATACACATGTGCATCAGATCTTAAGGATGAATGTCTGAAAGTGTGATGTTTCTTGTCATAGTGTACACACTAAATAACACAATCATCTCTAACAGTGAGAGGACTCGTGTGTAGACCTTCAGACTGTGCGTTGCACTCGGTGATGTATGGCTTGGATGCAGCTGTTTGACCGTATAGGACAGCCGTGTACAGATACCGTGTAGAGATCATGTGTCTGTATTTAACAATTCACAATACAATCTACAGACAATGTATACATCAGGTGCTTTGTGTATATGTGTTGTACACTTAAAAATCTGGACTTCAGACACAGTAACTGATACCAAAATGATTGGTATATATTTTATTTCCATCTAGGAGTGATCTGTATGGGATAATGTAAGCATTGTTGTGTGATCTGGTTGAGCGTACGGTGTGCTGCGTGGAATCGTATTCGTCTGAGGGAGATCCCTAACGCAGCGTCACTCATCCTCACGCTCTGGTTATGTCAGCACACACGTTTACACCTTACTGCATTACAGCGAGGTGTATCTGTGAAAGCGGCCTGAATGATGGATGAGGGTGGGGGTGCACAGTGTGTTGGGGGGTTGCACAGGGTGCTGACCCCTCATGGTTTTAAGCTGGTAGGATCTGATCTGAGTCCCAGTGGAAAGACGAGAAATGGTGTTTAGTCTGTCGGCCTCGGCAGAAGAAGATGGATGTGCGTATGAAAAAGGGCCTCCAAGCTGCTGCTGAGTGTTCGATAACACACACACACACACACACACACACGCCTACACGCATAAACTTGTGGTTCACAAGTCAGCCACTTTAATACACACGATCCCGACAGGTACTTATCCACAAACCCCAAAACCAGGAATAATGGACAGAGAAAATATTTCCTGTTAGCTGTATATACTGTATGTATATATATATATATTTAAAGGTATGTGAGAACACTGCTACTATATACAAAAACTCATACATTTTTGTATGCTTCCAAATTAGGTAAGTGTTTAGAGCGTATTTGTGTACTGAGTGATCCGTCAGGTCAGGGTTTAATGCGGTCAGTGTAGAAACTCCTGCAACACAACTCCCTTAAAACAACTCTGACTGAAATGTTGAATTAGCACAGACTTCTCATAATTCTCATTGTTTGCAGTTTGTTTAGGCTTTATATTCCCACAGACACTCAGCTAAAGAACATAAAGACCTCCCAGCATTCTATAGTAGCCCCCCACTAATCACTTATACATCTTCATAAAGGCATTGAAACGTATTCACAATACAGACAAACCAGCGTGTTGGTCATGTGACTAAATTATTATCACAGAATATTGGACGAATATGTTTTCTGAATTAATATGCTGTAGTGTAACTCAAAAATCAAATGAATGATACTTGCAGATATCTGAATATTGTAATATAATTAAAGAAATGAGAAAGACTTACACAGAACGACAACAACACAGTTAACGAGGAAGCAGTGACACTGTGGTCCTCAAACCTGAGCATCATCAGCCGGATGCGGTTTTGGCTGCTGCTTGTGGAACAGATGTGTTTTGAGATGTTTCTTAAAACGTTGAGACTCGGCCTGACTGACAGAGCTGGGAAGAAAATAATCTGATCATTATTATTTATGCAGTAAAAGCAATTTAGAAGACCAAGAATAATTATTGTGGTGCAAAAAGGAAGTTAATTCTTCCACAAATATTTACGGCATCAATAATTATTTATAGTTCAAATATATTATTTGAATATGTCTAACTTGTTTTTTTAACTAACTCTAGTTATCTAAATGAAGTCTAAATGATTAGATAATTAGTTTCTTGCACTGCATTTGATTTTTTATTCATTTTTTAACCCGGTACAGCTAGAAGTGAAATGCTTTGCTTTGCTTCTCCACAATTAACAGAAAAAAAGTTGAAATTATGAATAAAATGGTAACCTATAATAAATAAATATATATATTTTTTTCATTATTCCAAAGTTAATAAAGTATAGAAAGCGGACAGCTGTGAGGCTGAAATCTGACCAAAAGAAATAATTCAGAATTAAAGTGATCCTTACAGTCTTTTTGCTTTAGACCATCACTGCTTCCTGTAGGTGGTCTGGTGGTCTGGAAGTGCTGGTTTTATTTTGTGTTTTTTTTTTCTTTATACAATTTATTTCCACAATTTATAAACGACCAAAAGTATTTTGTAATCCATCTGCTATAACGTGTCTCACAGCTGGCTGGGTTTCTGCACTGGGAGGAAGACTCTGTTGTCTCTTGTGTCTCAGAGCTATTTGACTTTCTCACCCTGAACAAAATGGGGTTTAGGGGCAAAATCTAAACACAAAAGAGGAATTAGCATTTTGATTCACTGTGAGTGAAAGATGTGACTTAAAGACTTCCAACTCTTTCTTTGTACAGCTCCGTCCACTGTGATGTCTGTCCAGAGTAAGGACACTACCCGGGACACCCTTTTACTCTTCTGGCAAGAACCTGAGAAACCCAACGGGGTCATACTAGAGTATGAGGTCAAATACTACGAAAAGGTAAAACGTAATAGGACACACGTTTGCATCGCCGCTCGTAGCAGTTCATTATAAAAACAATGTTTACCACAATTTAAATGATCAAAAACGTTTTCCTAATTTACATATTAAGGATGACCTCTTGACTTCAGAGGACACATGTTTAAAGGAACTGATTCAGCAGTCGTAACCTCTTTCCTTCCTTCCCGTGTGCGCCCCCTCTGGCCGCCTCGCAGGAACAGAACGAGAGAAGTTACCGCATTGTGAAGACCACATCTCGCAGTGTGAACATCAAGGATCTGAGCCCGCTGACCTCCTACGTGTTTCACGTGCGTGCTCGTACCGCTGCTGGTTATGGAGATTTTAGTGCTCCACTGGAAGTCATGACCAACTCTGGTTCGTAAATCTTATTTTGGGTAGCAGGGGTTTTGGGAGTTTATCCAGGAATTCCTGTCTTATCCAAGATTATTCATCTTATAGACAATTGGGGGCAGCATTGGATCCTTATGGATTCAGGCTCAAATCCCAATTCGGATGGAGTTTTCATGTTCTCCCCGTGTCGGCGTGGGTTTCCTCTGGGTTCTCCGGTTTCCTCCCACAGTCCAAAAACAAGGATTCAAAGTGAATGGGCTGCTCTAAATTGCCCCATATAGTGCTCTTCTGTGTAAGTGTGTTTCCACACTAACCCTAACCCTAACCCTGTCCTGGGTGTATCTACACAGCGCCCGAAATGTTCTCCCCTGGATGGACATCCTCCCCGAGACTGTAATAAAGGACGAATGAAATAAATAGGCAATTGGACCCGACCACACGAGATGAAACACCATAGAAGACCGTCATCAAAATAATGATAATCAAAATAAAAGTCCTTTATTAATACATAAGGACCATGTTGCTGGGGAGCACATGATCAGTAGCGGAGCCTCTGGCAGGTGCGTGAATTACCTCTAATTAGCGTCCATCTACGTTACGGACACAGACGTGTCGTCTTGCTTGAGGTTTTCATCCCTAACCCTAACCCTAGAGGACACATGAAAACTCCACCCAGATTGGGATTCAAAGCCAGTGCTGAAAGGTTAACGTGTTAACCAGTGACACTCTCTCTCTCTCTCTCTCTCTCTCTCTCGTTCTCTCTTTCAGCTCCGTCTCCGGTGATTGGTGAAGGTGTAAACCCAACCGTCCTGTTATTGTGTGTTTGTGGCAGCATTGCGGTGCTGCTCGTCTGTATCATCTGTGCGTTCATCATCAGGAGAAGGTATGTTCCTCTGACACAGCCGTGAGATAAAGTAGATGTTCACAGTATGTGAGCTTCATACGGTCAGCTCTGTATGAATGGAACAGGTTTGTATGAGGAAGAGAACATGCTACATGCTTTCAGTCTTTCAACACCAAGTGGACTGTATTTTGTTTTCCTTCTTTCTTCTTTTTAATTCATTTGTTTGTTCGTTTCTTTCAGACGAGCCAAATACAGCAAAGCCAAACAGGACGAGGAAAAACACAAACCAGGTGGGAGGGACTACACACATTAAACATTAGGTTTTAACATTATTGTAGTTAATATACATTAAAGTGTTTTTTATAAAAGGCTGTGGTTGCTTCATCTAAATTTAAAATGCATTTATTTGCTTTAATTTGTTCTAAATTTGGCTGAAGAATAGGTCCTATACAGTTTTTTGGATTTGATTTGATTCAGGGTTTAGCGGGTCTGCACGTGTTCTTAAGTTGGCTTGTTCTTGCTCTTCTTATTTAAAATTTTGCACAAATTTGAACAGTATCGTAGATCCCATAGTCACATGGTTGCTTTTTGGAGCAGTACGGTGTACGGTTTTTGTGCCACGCCCCTTTTAAAGCGTTTTTTTTTCCATTGGAACTCATTAAAAAGGTTTCATCAGCTTTTGTTTTGAATTTCAAACAGCGTTACACCTCTTCTTGTTTTTTGGCTGTTTTCTTTAGTTTTTTCACCCACGTGTTTCCTTTCCAACACAACTCTATGAACGTCCGTTTCTCGTTCTTCTTATTTTTATTCTCACACATTTCTAAAACATTTCTCGGCCCACAGTGTGTAACGTACAATGTTGAAATTTGTGGAGCAGTATGGCGGATGGTTTTCATGCCACGCCCCTTTTTCTGAGGGTTCCCCCCCAATAGGAAATCCATTGAAACGGTTTCATTAGCGGTTCTTTACACCTCTTCTTTCATTTTTAGGTTGTTTTTTTTTGTATCCTTTCCAAGCCAGCTGTTTGAAGTTTTTTCACAAACTTTTGTTTCTAGTTTTAATTTTATATTCTTTTAAGAGTGGTCAGCACAACCTCTGGTTGGTGGCAACTTTTTTACGTGGCTGAGTGAGATTTTTCTGGGTTCTTGCACAGTTCTAAAACATAATATTAGATGAATTGGTGAGAGTGAATTTCTCTTTGGTATGTTCCTGTGTTTGCTCTGTACTTAAATTGAAAATACCACCCGGAAATCAAAACATAAGTCTCTGACATTTACATAACACTGTAAACAAAACCACAGTGTATTTTGTTTATTCACTATAAGATCAAAAATATATGAACGTTTCTCTTGCTTTTGGAAATTTCAGTAATTAACTATTGTACAGTATATAAAGTACCTTAATTAACCAAACCATACAGTCATATCAAGTTTCATGCATTTGTGTTATTGTGGTAAACAATAAAATAATAGAAATTGTGCTTCATGTGGATTTTGTTTCAGTGTAATGGTATGTATACTGGTTGTGTTGTATACTGAACAGGAAAATGTTTGTAATTGTTCCTTAACTGTGTGTGTTTGTGTGTTTAATGTAGGAGTTAGAGTGTATGTAGATCCATTCACCTATGAGGATCCAAACCAGGCCATCCGAGAGTTCGCAAAAGAGATCAATGCTTCCTACATTAAGATTGAGAAAGTAATTGGCATTGGTATGAGTTACTTGTGTTGGTTTGTTTCTACATGTGTACCTATATACTGTACATGTAAACATCCATATGTCTCTGTGTTTGTGACTCTGTTCCGTGTGTGTGTGTGTGTGTGTGTGTGTGTGTGTGTAGGTGAGTTTGGTGAGGTGTGCTGTGGACAGCTGAAGTTGCCAGCAAAGCGGGAAGTGTGTGTCGCCATTAAAACACTAAAGGCAGGATTTACAGAGCAGCAGAGACGCGACTTCCTGAGTGAAGCGAGCGTCATGGGTCAGTTTGATCACCCCAACATCATCCACCTGGAGGGCGTAGTAACAACCTGTAAGTCTACATCCTCATCCATGTGATATTTGTACACACACACTCACTCACACTATATGTTCCTGTCGGGGGGGGGGGTCAGGGTTTTCCAGGTCTTCTCTGAGAGACTATAAATATCAGAATTACAGACTGATGGTAATTATGGTTTGTCCATGAAAACTTATTAAATCATTCCAAATGCTCTGTCCGCTTCCTTTCATAGCGTTTCCCACGGTTACGCCACTTTCAGACGTGCTTCCTTGCTAACAATCACATTTTAGCGTCATTGGTTGCCAGGTTTTAAACTTTTCTGCCTACGCCTTCAGAATGAATGTTGCGACCCCATCGCATTCAATGAGTGTAGATCAACCTGTTGCTTTAACCAATCAGATTTTGAGTTCTCCATTTCAAAGCCTTCCAGAAGGCCTGCGCTACAGAACGTTTGTTGAGTGGACATTTTCAGCCGATTAAAACTTATTACAGAAATACAACTGGACTTTCAGCAGCAGCTTCAGTGACAAAAGATAAGAACTTCCTGATGGAACTCATTAAAGTTTTTCTTATGAAAAAAGGAGGATGGACTTTGTACAAATAATCAGGATGTAATTAGGATGTGTACTGAGTGGGGGGGTAGGACCGGAGACAGGATTTCACAGGCTCATATGTAAAGGCTTTACTTACACATGATTTTAAATGCATGTGAACAGACGTGCTGATGAACGTCACAGCGACTTCTCTGTATGCGATGCAACGGCTCTTTATAGCCAACATATTGTTATTGAAACATGAAGGTGTAAAATGCACAGCCTGCCACTGATATACATTCAGTCCTTCATTTTCTGAGTGTTGTGACCTGGCCAAGAGTCCATTAAGCTGAAGTTTGGACACAACCCAGAACAGATTGTCAGGTATCACAGGACAGACATGCAGACACATTTACAACCACGGGCCATTAACAGTCTTTAAATGTTTTTTGAACTGTAGAATGAATTTTATGCTCCTAAAGCAGCTTTACTCCTTACTGGAATCTTTTCACATTATGAGAACAGAGCTAATTCTTAAACCACATTGCTCCCCCACCCTAAACATCTATATGTATTTTTATATAGTGCTCCTATTTTATATTTTATATAATATATAATATTCAAGGAGGCTTTATTATCATCTTCATCTCATGTGGCATGTACAAAAACATAATTCTGGTCCACAGACCCAGAGTAACTCTGTTCTTTAAAGTTTTTCATACACTGCTCAAAAAAATAAAGAGAACGCTTAAACAACACAATGTAACTTCCAGACCTCCATGGGATAATAATTTT
>JAOUQT010052712.1:0-10757 GCA_025769995.1 Xyliphius kryptos | reverse complement strand
ACTCTGTAAAGCTGCTTTGTGACGACACACTGTTGTAAAAAGCGCTATATAAATAAATTACTTGAACTTGAACTTGAAAACACCAGGCAGGTCCTGACCGTCCTCTAAACTTTCAGCTTAAATGAGGAGAAGAATGATCAGAGATGCAGCCAAAAGGCCCATGATCGCTCTGGATGAACTGCTAAGATCTACAGCTGAGGTGGGAGACGCTGTCCATGAGACAACAATCAGTCGTGAAAGAGTGGCAAGAAAAAAGCCATTTCTCAAAGATATCCATAAAAAATCTCATTTAAAGTTTGACACAAGCCACCTAGGAGACACACCAAACATGTGGAAGAAGATGCCCTGGTCAGATGAAACCAAAATCAAACTTTTTGAACACAATGCAAAACGTTAAGTTTGGTGTAAAAGCAACACAGCTCATCACCCTGAACACACCATCCCCACTGTCAAACATGGTGGTGGTAGCATCATGGTTTGGGCCTGCTTTTCTTCAGCAGGGACAGGGTGGATGGTTAAAATTGATGGAAAGTTGGATGGAGCCAAATACAGGAGCATTCTGGAATAAAACCTGTTGGAGTCTGCAAAAGACCTGAGACTAGGACGGAGATTTATCTTCCAGCAAGACAATGATCCAAAGCATAAAACAAAATCTGCAATGGAATGAAACACAAATAAACATAAGACCAAGTTGCTGAATAAACCTTGAGACCGACTGATTCATTGGCAGAACCGTGAGTGCTGACTGGGTCACTAAATGAACCACGAGGGACGACTGAGTCACTGGAAAACCAAGAAACAATAACAAATAATGCCATTTAATGAGGCAGCACCTAAATCAGGAAATGAAACGATCTTTCAGTCAAGAGAGGCCGGAAAACACTTAAATATCCCTTAGGAAATAAGGAAGGGCTGGAAACTAAAATTTGAAAACAAAAATAAACATGACAACAAGGTAGAGCTAAGAAACATGATAAGGCAAAGACCGGCAAAGTATAGTCTTAAAATCAAAACCATAAAAAGGCTTATGCAATATAGTTCTTACCAAGAAACATAAGTAACTGACCGGCCAAGAATTAGGGAAGCCCAGAGAGGACGAGTGTTATAAATTTTTTTAAGTCGTTATCACGACATAACAAATCTTATTTTTTTGAATTAACAACTTATTTATCTCGTTATCACGACATAAGAAATCTTGTTTTTTTTGTATTAATGACTTAAAGATCTCACTTGATCTCGCGATAACAGGTTTTAACGCACTTGAACGTGAACGGAAATAAACGTTGGGGGGTGGGGGGGGCGGTGAAAGGGAAGTACGGAAGCCCAGAGCGGAGATGTTTAGTTTTTTTGTAATAATGACTTATCTTACTTGATTTTGCCATGACAAAACTTACTTTCATATACCCCCTCCCTCTAACGTTTATTCCCTGTAATGAGGATCTGAATGAGCGCTGTGCGCCTGGATGTTCTGGAAGAGGCGTGGGAATGTGCTTTTATACTTCTAATACATTTGGGTGCTTCTTACATTTTATTCTTACATTTCTTACATGTGCGGTTACATCAAGCACACAGCCTGTTTGCACGTATGCCGGGATTCTATGCCGTGCCATCAAGTGCGCTAAAACCTGTTATCGCGAGAACAAGTGAGATTTTAAGTCGTTAATTAAAAAAAAACAAGATTTGTTATGTCGTGATAACGACTTAAAAAAAATATAACACACGTCCTCTCTGGGCTTCCGTAGATAACAGTATTTTTTTAATAAAACACTCAAAATGCACCCAAAATGAATGTTCCAAATTCCAAGAACAGAAAAATGGTCATTTGTGATATTATAAGCATTAGCGGGTTATTACAAACTGAAATCAAAAACCTTTCAATTGTACTCCAATAGTTAATGCCTAGAAAATTACAATGACTGCAATTCATATAGGTCATTTTGGAAAATCTAAGAAAATATCATTTGCACAATAATTTGGAACACAGTGTATATATACTGTATTTATAGGGTCGTTCAAGCTACAGCCCCCTTCAATGGACCCAGTGCGTTCTGATTTATATATGTATATTGGTAGTCCCCTTTACTCAGGACCCTGACAAAGTAGATGGGAGTACCATTTCCTGTATCCACTCACTGTACACTCTATCCCATAAAGCCACCTTACTGCTCCATATTTTGGTCCTGATTATCAGAGAACAGAGTAAAGATGACTAACAGAGTATTTAAAGAGACATATACACCCACAAAGCAGATTTGAAGACTTTAAATAGTTTATCATTCAACATCAACCCCCTAAAACACAATGAACGTCTGATCTGTCTGATCTTCCTGTCTCCAGATCCCGGTGCCATGTCCTCCACCCCTCTGGCTGAGACAGAAGATGTGTTTGGTGAGTGCCCTTTCCACCCAGAGCCCTTCCCCCACATGCATTACTACACCATCCCGACCCCTTCATTTACAATCACTCCAAGTGCATTATGGGTCGAGAGTGGATGAAAACCCCCCATCACCGACACAACCATGAAACAGGATACCACACTCTCATCCTCCCACTATCCCTCCGCCGCTCCATGTAGACGTTCAAAGATCCAAAGACAGGAAACCTTAGCACACAGCATTTGGGCATAAGTGAAGGGATGTCCCGTCATCCAAATGGACCCCACAACATACAGGATGTGTGTAAGGGAGTGGAATCCAGCTTTTGACCCAAATATTACTAGTAAGCTGCCCTCCGGAATCTGATAAGAGGCTTTCCGAAGGAACAAGGGGCATAAATGGTTGGATATGTTAGGGATTCGATGTAAAAGTTTAAAATTCCGTGTAATGCTCACCGTGGCCGACTGAAGCTGCAGGGTGCCATCGTGTGAGGGCTGTAATGTCTTTATATCCCTCCGTTCTAACCCAAATCCCAAAGCATCTCATTATTCACCCGGGTAATTTGTGGCTCCTGACAGCTTAATAGAGCTGCAGTCCTGCTTTATGGCAACATCTCTACATTTTATAGGTCCGAACATGTGGGTGCTCCGTGTTGTGAGATGCCTGAAGGCTCCACAAGCCTGTGCCGGTTCGATGGAGGTGATGATTTTAATGACTCCGTTGTTCTTAATTACATTTATTAAAATGGTGTCCTTTCTCCAGACCTGACTGAGGCGGTGCCCGAGACAGAGCGACTGGACAGCAGCCTGCAAAAAGCAAAAGCGCAGCTGTCAATCAAAACCAGACGACACCGCCCCTCAAGGTCACGACTCCGAGACAGTCTGAGCTCGACCGAGGGAGAGGACGTCCTGGATGGAAGGGTCAGTGAGGTTATAATGGTTTGAATCGGGTTAAAATTACATTTGCTTTAATTCATCATGACAGAATCCATGTGCCTTCCAGAGTCTCAACGGACTGGTTTCCTCCTCCCCTTGCCATGGACCTCTCCATTGCCCCTCACCGTTCTTTGACATCCAGCCCTCTTGCTCCCCTGCCTGGAAGGACCGCCTCTTTGTTTTTGAGCCCTGCTTGGGCAAAGCCCAAAGTGATAATCATGCCGAAATTCAAAAGAGTGTGAGTTTGCTGAACTCCTCCTCCTTAACTCATCTGCATCACGGAGATGGTTTCAAACTCATAGATCGAGACCACAACCTGCTGCACCAGGGGGATCAACCTGATTTTACTCAGGAGAGCTCTCTGCGGCACCTCCAGAAGGATCATCACCTTCTGGAACTGGAGGACCAAAGCAAATCTCTGGAAGACAACCTTTTCTATTTACCTCAGGAAGAGCAAAGTGAGTTACCCAGTGTCAGCCCTCTACATGTCTGTCCAGACGACCTCGCACACCACGTCCCTAAAGACCACATCCAACTCCAGAAAGAGAATCATGTGCTGCTTCACCGTCAGAGGGAATACTCACAGAGTGAAGGTAGCTGGTTCATTAGGTCTTCGTTTTAGACCACAACCAAAACAGGTTCCCTAAAACATTACAACTTCCTGATAACTGAGTTCAGTTAAGTCTTAATTCTTTTGCATGAAATCTGGAGGCATCTTAAACACAGAATGTTGTCAACCACTAGCCAATCATAAATGAGCATGTTCACGTCAATTGTCTAATTAAAAATATATTTTTGTGTTCAGACGAGAGCCACGAGATCGGATCAGATGAGCCAAGTAGTCCAACAGTTCTGCTGGATAAGAAGACCAGAAGGCGATTCCTAGATCTCGGGTCTGTCCAAAAAAAAAAAAACATCATTCTGAAACAAAAAAGTATTTAAACTGTGCACAATTACACCTGTCTGTCTTCACAGGGTCACGTTACGTCGCACGTACGTCAGGGTGCGAAAAGAGAGAACCAACAGACACTCAGCGGGAAACAGGTATAGACAGATTTGACCTTTTTGCAGTTGAATTGGAATAAACTACTGCATTTCATTATATTCTTCATACCACTATGAAGGGAACCTGACAGGGACAAAACCCGCACCACCCGGACCTCAGGACCCCCATTTGTGCCGTTTTCCTGGTTCAGTGACAGACTGAGGAGTTCGGGTTCCCCAAAACACTCCAGCCAGTCCCCCGCCAAGTCACACTCAGAGGTTATATGTTTGTCCTTTTTGCAAAGTATTTAATTTTATTTAAAACTAATGTAATTTCTGTGCTGCGCTACAGTGAAGAACCTGATATCAACGTGAAAGTCAAAAGGCATTTGTTTTTGAATGAGTGATGGCTTTGGAGTTTATATATATTTCAAATGAACAAGTATAATAGAGTAAGGTTTAGGGTGATTAAAAATCTGAAATTAATATGTGGTTTGAATATAGTATGAGTTGGGACTACGGCATCTACGCACTTGCTTTCTTACATGAATTTATCAGTAGGTGATAAATGATGGAGCCAAGTTTCAGCGTTTTAGGTACTTGACAAGGTCACCCAATCCAGCTGAGGTGTAACATTCCATGGCGATAGCGAATGAACAATCAAAAGTAGGAAAGTAAGAAAATGTTTATGGTTCATGGTTCATGGGAATCATGGTGCCAAGTTTCAACCATCTAGATACCTGTGAAGACCTACAAGGTCAAACAATCAAATGTAGGAAGGTGAGAAGTACTTAGTTTCCCAGGTTGACACAAGATACCAAGGTGGGTCCAAGGGCAAGACCCTTAACCCTCGCTGCTCCAGGGATGAAATGTGTAGGTTGATTTGGATAAGAGTCTGCTAAATGACCTAATGTCATGTAACATCAGCAAACTGATTAAAAACCTTACCTTAAGGCTACAAAAACACATTTCTATCAATTTAAGTGAAAAAAAAAAACTGAAAAATCTTTCATTTTTATCTCAGATTTTTGACTTTCAAGATAGGATAAATGATGATTATACCTTTATTAGTCCCGCATTGGGGAAATATTGGACACTTCAGTAAAGTAGGGTGGGGGGGGGGGGGTTAAGTTGTTAGCAGCCGCTACAGCACTCATAGACCCGTTTCTAGCTGTAAAGGTACATCCAAAGATGAGAAATGAGGATTCTTAAGAGTTCTTGAGAATGACAGGATTTAATTTCAGTATTATTAGTAAGTATGACAAAAAATATTTTTAATTGAGAATCCTGAGTTATTATTTCAAATTTCCAACAGAGGAGGAAATTGCATCCATTCATTATTCATTCATTCTCTCTGCTTAATTCTCTACTATTGTCATGGCATGTGGGAGGAAACCGGAGAACCCCGAGGAAACCCACGCGGACACGGGGAGAACATGGAAACTCCACCCAGATCGTATTTTGAACCAGGATCCCCAGCATTTAGAAGCAAATGTGCTAACCACTAAGCCACCTAAGACAAATTTTCTAAATTTCACAATTTAGAAGCCTAAATTCTGGTTTTAAGTTTTTAACTGGGGAAGTTAAAATCCAGACTTTTAATCTCATTATTTGATTTAAATCATTATTTTATATCATAATCCATTTAAGCCAAATTCTGAGGTAGTATATTATTAAAATATTAATATTATGACTCTTAAACCACCTCGTAATTCTGAGGATCCAGTGAATCCATATTGTGTTTACTTTTTTAACGAAAATCAATTTAATTTTGCCAAATCCTGCTAAAACCCTTAATCCCAAATAACGGCATCACTAACAGGGTGCTGACCACAAACATGATGTTGTTGTTTTTAAGGAGGAGGAGCTCAGGGAAGACAGCAGATCCAGTAAGAACGAATCCTCACTGCCTTATCAAAGCCTCATGGATCAGTCTGATGAGGTAGGTTTTCTCAAAAATTTATATCATCACAAATGTCATCAGAAAATGGAGACAAAATAAAGAATCTACCTGGTAATTCTGTGATAAACCTGAGGTATGGTGTGATTTCATGTTTCAGGGATGTGACAATCCTGTTGAGCCTCAACTTGAAGCCCAAAAGAAAAAGAAGCCCATCATGACCTTTTGCTCCAGTGGAAGAGACAGAACGGAGAAGCAGACTGGCATTTATCGAGAGAAACGGGACAGTGGACGTGATGGAGACAATAAAAAGCTGCTCACCTCTCAATCGCGAAGCAAAGAATAACATCTGTGGAAACAGATGACAACATCTGAGAAAAACGATAAACACAATAATATTTAACAAAATGCTTTAAAATTACGTTGCAAGGAGGAAGAACTGCCTATCTAGAGGGTTTCACATGCGACCTGTGTCATTGTAACTCCGTTTTTATCTTCTGTTCTGATCTCTGTGATCACTCTGTGTCCATGTGCTGATAGAATCGAAACTTTATGGCCAAAAGAAAGTTTTAAATCCTTATAATTTCAGATTTACAGCCAGTCCTCTTGTTTCCAGTGACAATAATTGTTATTGCATGCAGATCCAATTTGCACCGTTTCTTTCTGAGCTCTTTTCTGTTTCGGATTTTGGGATAAATTTGTGACCCATTGCATGCAAATTAATGCTCTCAAAACTCTCCTGGTTATGTTTAAGGAGCTCGTCAAAACAATGAGGAGGTAAGTGATGGTCAGGTTTTTCCCACCCATTTTTGGCCAAATTTTACAACCTAGGAAGGTTTTTGAATATGTTAACTGCTTTGTGGTTTAATAAAGATTTTTCTAAAATTGAGACAAGAACACAATCACTCAATGTCATTTGTTTATGCAAATTATATAAAGTTTAAGGTTAATTTTCGTGATGGATGTTAAATTTAATCATTGTTTTATCGTTGGCTTAGTGGTTAGCACCTTTGTTTCTCAGCTCCGGGGAATACCGGTTCGAATCCCAATCTGGGTGGAGTTTCCACGTTCTTCCTGTTTCAGTGTTTTTTTCCCCCGGGTTCTCCGGTTTCCTCCCACAGTCCAAAAATATGGATTTGAGGTGAATCAGGTGCTATAAAATTGTCCCCATAGTCTGGGTGGTTAGCATATTCACTTGTAAGCGCTGGGGATACAGGTTCAAATTCCAATCTGGGTTTCCATGTTCTCCCCGTGCCTGTGTGGGTTTTCTTTCGGTTCTCCAATTTCCTTCCACAGTCCAAAAACATGAGACCTCGCCACACTCGTGACCATGGAATAGATTTGTGGTTTGTAAACTCGTAAAACAAACTGTGGATGTGAAATTATGTGACCGATCACGAACTTTTCTGGATTTCTGGACTTATTACGAGCAGGATTTCTGCAAACCTTTCTAAATGAAATGATAATGTTAATGAGCCAGAAATACCAAACTACACGAAAAAGCATGTCGGTATTAAAATAAAAGGCTTTTTGTATAAAAAACAATTCCTAAATAGCTTTATTAAGGTTATTGATATTTATTTTAGATAATTTGGCGTCACCTGCTGGTGAAATATCTAAATTGCATGTATTCTTTACAAAGTGGCTTGACCGGAAACCCTATGGCGTCTGAAAGGGTCCAAAGTTTTGAGAACTTAAAAACAGAATTCGTAAGCAAAAAATGTCTATTTTCTTTGATGCACATTTTTTCGTTTGGGCTTCTCATTTTTCGCTTGCGCTTCTTGTTTTTTTTTTTTTTTCAGTTTTAACAGGTGGGCGGGATCTAGACAGTAATTGGCAGCTCGAGATAAGTCCAGCCCACCCAGCCTTGCTACACTTCCGGCGACATCAGCGAAAATCCGCGAAACGTGTTTTGTTTTTTTAAAAATTAGTTGAGAATTTGTTTACTTCTATCAGCTATTTAATTTTCATTATTTTTTCCAGTCACACTTTTTAAAATGTGTTAATCCACAATTTGTCATAGTGTAGCATGGCTGCGTGGGCTGGACTTTTCTCGAGCAGCCAATTACTGTCTAGATCCCGTTCTTTTTAAGAAAGAACATGACAGTAATTAGGTCACGAAGAATTGACGGTCTGACGTTTTCTGTGGCCAATCATCTTCCACAATACTCAAATTCCAACTTCTGACCAATCCAATGCAACCACTGTCGCTTTAACCAACCGTTGTTCTTTAAGCTTCCCACCCGCTTTTCAGCAAAACATTACATCTCATGTGTTGATTGGTTGTTAGTATCGACGGTTGACTTACGGAAGCCAATTATAGTGTAGTTTTCTAGCCAATGTTCGCAAAGGAGGAGGAACTAAACGGAATGCGGGTGAGGATTACGATGGCGGGTTGACTGTGAATTCACTGAACAAAGCGCACACGTAATTATCTATAAAACATAGCGCGCGCGATTGAGGTCAGTTTTTATAAAAGATATGGTCATAATGGCATTTAATTTTACTCGCAATGTAATGTAAATAATTTTATAAAGTTCTGCATGGTATTCCGCTGTGTTGGCAGCTAACACTACAGACTGTACTGTATACATTGACACTAACATGGAATATTGAGACGGAGCTAACTTAAGATTAATTAATAAAACCGTTTAATGTGAACCACATGACTAGTGTACTGTTAACTCTGTCTTTAAAATACTTCTGCAATGTTAATGGTGTGGAAAGGTTGTGATAAGAGAGGTGATGGGTGCAAGAGAGGGTGCAGTGGACAGGGTGAGAGAGGATGGACGGGATGTGAGATGACGGATTAAGGGCAGGGTGCGAGGACAAACAGGGTGGAAATAAGGACGGACGGGGTGAGAGGACGGACTGGGTAAGAGAACAGACGGGATGGGAATAAGGACAGAGTGGGAGAACGAACAGGGTCTACAGACTGGGTGTGAGACTGATAAGGACAGGGTGAGAGGACAAACAGGGTGGAAATAAGGACGGACGGGGTGAGAGGACGGACGGGGTGAGTGGACGTACTGGGTAAGAGAACAGACGGCATGGGAATAAGGACAGCGTGAGAGAGGATGTACGGGGTGTGAGTGGATGGATGGGGTGAGAGGACAGACCGGGTGGGATTAAAAACAGAGTGAGCGAGAGGATGGACTGAGTGAGAGAGGATGGACAGGGGTAGAGGACAGACAGGGTAAGAGGACTGATGGAGCTAGAGGACAGACAGGGTGGGATTTAAAAAGAGTGAGAGCGAGGATGGACTGGGTAAGAGAGGATGGACGGGGGTAGAGGACGGACAGGGTAAGAGGATGGATGGGATGAGAAGACAGACAGGGTGGGATTAAGGACAGAGTGATCTTTGATAACCTGACAGATTGTTTGCAGGTTCCTCTGTAACAGCCACTCATTGAAATCAGGATTAATAATCTCTGGGGTGTTTCCTTTGTAAACAGGCTTCTCATGTGTAAGCTGAAAATGGTGAACCTGAAGCAAGCCATCCTGCAGGCGTGGAAGGAGCGCTGGAGTGACTACCAGTGGGCCATCAACATCAAGAAGAACTGCCCCAAGGGCACCACCTGGGATTATCCTAATCTGGCAGGTGTGTGTCATGAGAATAATGTGACTGATTGTGGAAGGATGGTCCTCTGCGCATGTGTGGGTTTGAGTCCCCGTTGACACATATTTGCCCATCACCATTCACTCCAGCTGTTTCGTTGTTTTTGCTTTCAGAAGCGCTATTGGAGCAGGCAATGATTGGTCCCTCCCCCAATCCCCTAATCCTGTCCTATCTGAAGTATGCCATCAGTTCTCAGGTGAGGTCTCTGTGCTCCTGGTTCTAGATCCTGACTCTTATCAGCGGTGTTATGTCTTCTCATGACGCTTCTCTTTCCTGCCTGCAGATGGTGTCCTACTCCAGCGTTCTCATCGCCATCAGTAAGGTCTGTACCTATGCCACTGCTCTTAATATACTCACAGTTTGCTTTGCAAAGTGCGGTCACCCCCGATGGAGGATCAGAGGAATCAAAAATATAAAACTGCTAGTTCCACTCCTCAAATCTTATTGGCTGAGGTGTTTGTCCAGTGGTGACATCACTGACAATAACACACTCCTCTGAGCGCTTCACATTACAATACGTCATTTTAAATCATGAAATACAGATTAAAATAAACAGCCAATTCCCAAAACTGTGTTCTTTGATTTGGCAGTATTTTTTTTGAGAAACCTGTTACTTAGCGATCAGAATTCATTTTAAAAACTGGGATAGCTTATGGGATAACAATTTTGCTATTAATGAACGCATTTATGAATCAAGCCTTGTTTTTTTTATTGTAGTGTGTTTGTAATCGTTATGTAGAGAGGTCGGCATTATGTTCTATTTAAATTAAAAAAAGTATATGTTTGTTTGTTCTAAACCTTAAATCTCCAAAAGTTCTTCACCGATTGCTTTGACATTTTAATGTTGCATTCGAATATGTGTGTTTTTATATACACTGCTCAAAAAATAAAGGGAACACTAAAATAACACATCCTAGATCTCAATGAATAAAATATTTCAGTTG
>JAOUQT010052701.1:0-10758 GCA_025769995.1 Xyliphius kryptos | reverse complement strand
CCTAAATACAAAAATCGAAAGTGAGAAATTTCTAGACGTGAGGGGGCGATAGAACGAAGCGAGAGCAAAAAAAAAAAAAAAAAACATGAGCGAAAAAATGTGCAACGAAGAAAATTGCTTATGAGTTGTGTTTTTAAGTTCTCAAAACTTTTGGACCCTTTCTGACGCCATAAAACGGGTCCTAAATACAAAAATTGAAGTGAGAAGTTTTTAGACGCTAGGGGGCGATAGATAAAAATGAGAAGCGCAAATGAAAAAATATGTAACGAAGAAAAAAGACATTTTTTGCTTACGAATTCTGTTTTTAAGTTCTCAAAACTTTTGGACCCCTTCTGACGCCATAAGGGGGATTAGACTCGTCTCATACTAAAAGAAAATTGGAAACGATTTTAACAACTCCTGAAATTAACAGAATTCAAATGTTTTGCAAGAAATGAACGTTTTGAAAGAAACGATAATAGACATACTACCAAAAATGGTTTAAGAAAAGAAAAGTTTTTTTAATCCTCAAAATGTTACTAGCCCCAGAATTCAATAGGCCATCTTTTTAAAGTGCGTGCTGCATCCACAAAACAAAGTCCTTCTCTGATTTAGTGTCTTTGCTATCTGAGATCTCTTCCTAAAATGCTACCTGAGTACATAAATCAATCTCTTGTGATTTACATTTATTCTAAAATAAATAAGTCTATTGTAAGTAAAATAAAATAAAAAAATAAAGTACAACTTTATACAAAACTAATTTACCAGCTTAAAAAAAATCTCTGTTTGATCCACAATACAATTATCCAACCTACATGGCAAGGTACTTGATTTTATACACCCATGTTAAGGCAAAACAATGCAAGACTTAAATTAAATTTAGCATTTAGAAGCTGTGTCTCAACATGTTTGTTCATATAATGTATTTGCAGATATGTCATCACATATGTATTTTTAAAGGCTATTTTAGGTTTACCTTTAATTACTCAATGCTGAGACTTGTCTGTGTTCCTGTGCAAAACTTTTATGTTTCAGGTTGAATTTCTGTATGCAATGGAAGCATTTATTACCTGACAAATTCCAAAGTGTACCCAAGCCCATATCTTTGCTCATTATGGCAGTGTGATTATCTTTTCGACAAGAAAACCTGGAAGCTACATGATCACTCACATTCAGCAGAAGTTTCACCTTTAGGTATGGAGACCTTACCTGACTTTTTGAACAGTTAATATCAAGAACAAATAATATTTTTTATTGTGCACTTAGAAACATTGTCTATAAAAATATAATAATTATCAGATGAAGTCTGGTACAAACTGGACAGCCATGATTCCTACTTGTTTGCAAGTATCAAACCTTTGGTAGTTTTTTCTATAAACTTTATACCAACTAATTGTGCAACCTCATATAATAGAGTAACAAACCTCTTTGTTATTATTGTCTCTGCTTCAATATAATTTAAATATACTGCAGGCCTAAATTCCTACGTTTGTTTATGTTTACCAAGGTTGTTATTTAAACACTGGTTCCGATGACTTAATATAAGATCTTTATAAATCTTTAGAGCTATGTAACTACAAAGTGGGCTGTAAGAAAGGGTTTGGGTTTAGGTGTACCCGAGCTTTTGAACTGCTAGTTTTTAAATCACTTAAGTTCTGCTTTGACAAACTCTTTCAGTTGCCAATAAACACGAATGTAGCTCTTTAAAATAATCTTGAACCACACTGGAGTTTCTGGGCAGCATGATGACTTAGTGGTTAGCACAATCGCCTCTCAGTACTGGAGGTTCCTGGTTCGAATCCCAATCTGGGTGAAGTTTCCATGTTCCATGTTTTTCCAAGTGTTCACCTTCGGTTACGTAACTCTAGACTTTATTAGTTAGTAAAGACCTACTTTGTATTTCCTTTTCAGTATGGTTTTCTCTGTGCCACCCATTGGTTAGCCTCGTGCTGCCCGGTGGGTAACATCTGCATCTGATGTCACATAATAAACTCCAGCTTCTATTTTTAATTAAATTAATTTAACTCTTAAAAATGAGGCGTTTTGAGTCAATCTGACGTAAGGCCATAATTCGTCATATTACCAATGGCGTTTAATACTCCACTGTTGACAACTTTTTATAAGAAAAGTAGCCATTGGCTGTTCTAAAAGTCGTTAGAATTCGCTAAATGAGATCATCACCTAATTGGCACAGTGGTCCATTTGTGTATTTAAGGAATAAACATTGTGGGACAGAAATGAGTGAGTGATAAACCCCCTGAATATGTTAGAACAACAAATGAGCTCCATATTTGAACTTTTGATTTTTTTTAAAACCAAGCCTTCACTTAATGGCTTACCAGTTAACATGTTCTCCGCTCAGTGCTTGGGAGTCCAAGTTCGAATCCCAATCTGGGTGTAGTTTCCATGTTCTCCCTGTGTCTATGTGGGTTTCTTCCAGTTTCACACAGTCCAAAAAAATGGATTCAAGGTAAATTGAATGCTCTAAATTGCCCCATATAGTGTGTGTTTGTGTGTGGCTGTGTGATGAGTGTGCCCAGCAATAGATTGGCATCCTGGCTTGGGTATATCTGCCCAGCGCCCGAAATGTTTTCCCCTGGATGGGCATGGGGAACCCCACTGCAACCCTTGTAGAAAATTAACCAGAAGATAATAAATAAATGAATGAATAAGATGTCACTTCTTAAAATAAATGATTTTTTTTGTCTAGACCAGGAATTTTGAATGGGTCTCAGCTGGTCATTAAGTTGCCACTCACTTTTATAAAATCCAAACCAAACAAATTTAAGTAGTTTTTCCATTTAAATCAATGTAAATATCGAAGCATATCGAAAATAAATAAAACACAATTTATAGACAATAATTGTAGTATTTAAAACTGAAAATAAAACTATATATATATATATATATATATAGAGAGAGAGAGAGAGAGAGAGAGAGAGAGAGAGAGAGAGAGAGAGAGAGAGAGAGAATATCAGAAGAGAGAGTCAGAATTTGACTTTATTGGCCAAGTATGTGCTCACACATACGAGGTATTTGTGTTTGGTTACAGTAGCTCACAGTGCACAAAAGTGACAATAACATTACAGAAGTAAACCATTTACTCACATAAACACACACAAACATACCTGTTAAACTTTACATTTGCAGAGTTATATATTTACAGTAAAGTGCTGGGTGCAGCAGTAAAAAGACAATGAGGAGAGACAGTAAGTACAGTGTGTTCTTAGACACTGTCACCAGATTAATAAAGTGCAGTACAGAAGGTGAACAGAGTGAGAGGGACGACCTGGATTGTATGTAACAGTCTTGAGTGTATGTAACAGACTGTGTCCTGGAAGTTGTGTTGCAGTGTAAAGTGACAGAAATACTTGAGTAAAGTACAGATACCTAAAACAAAAAAAAACCTACTTGAGTACATTAACGAAGTACATTTACTTCGTTACTTACCACCTCTGAAGATAAATGCATTCATTTTTACATCCTGTGCTGTCATAATGGGACGGGGTCAGTGGCAGCTTTGGGTATCTCTGAGCGCTGGGAGTGTTTGCTGAGGACAGCCACTAAAGGATATGTGGGTCTCCAAATGTCATCAATAACATTAGGAAACGTTGCTAGTCCGTTTTTAAGAAAATAAGTTGCTAGAGGGTCTGAAAAGTTCATCAGCTCACACTGCTGCGGAATCCAAACAGACTGGAACACAAAGAGGTGGAGGTTTAATGTAGGAATTAGAATCAGTGAATACACACACACACACACACACACACACACACACACACACACACACAGTTGAACCGGGTGAGCTGCTGTATCACTCACTATAAATCCCTCAGTGAGAAGCAGGTATCCTTCTGCAGATCTGAGAGCAGCCTAACTCCTGGTTCTCCTGGTTTATTTCCGAACAGATAAAGTTGTTCCAGGTTCAGGGATCCGTTGGTTTTAAGAGCAGAAGCCAAAGCACTGAATCCTTCATCTGTAATGCCGCACTGTTCCAACCTTCAATCAAGACAAGAAGAAACCATCTCATAATATTACCATAGAAACATGGGATAACTGCAGTATGTTGTTTGTTCGTACCCCAGGATTTTCAGCTTACAGTGAGAACCCATCAGTGCACCACAGAGTAGCTCCACCCCCGAATCCTGCAGCTTGTTGTAGTTTAGCTCCAGCTCCATCAGTCTGCAAGAGGCTAGACTGAGAACCGGATATAAGGTGGCGCAACAGTCACCTGTCAGATTACAACCCCGTAACCTGTGGGATTAAAACACCAAACATAGGTCATTCAAACAGACATCCACTCACACCCACCCCCATCCACCCAAATTCACCCACATCCTCCCACATTCATCCCACAGGCCATTTTATCACACCCACCTACCTTTTACCACCCCAACAGTTCTCTTTATTAGATACATGGATTTAGTAGTTTTAGACTATTATAATCCCTAATAAAGGATAGTTGTCACAAATAATATAGTCTCTAATAAACAAAAAGTAGGGGTGGTAGCCCAGTGGTTAGGGTGTTGCGCTATCAATCAGAAGGCTGTGGGTTAAAATCCCAGGTTCACTGATGTTACTTATGTGGCTCCTTGAGCAAGATCCTTGACCCTCATTGCTCCAAAGGTGATGTGTTCTGACCTCAACCAAGTTGGGATACTTGTAAGTTGCTATGGATAAAAGCGTCGGCCAAATGACTGTCTGTAAGTGTAAACGATACAATGGGGCCAAAATTATTTAGTCAGCCACTGACTGTGAAAGTTTTCCTACTTAGAAAGAGAGAGAGGTCTAATTTTCATTATAGGTACACTTAAACTTTCAGAGGTGAGAGTTATGGTGTTTAGTGTTGCACATGCCTTGAGATATTTTACCTTTCTCGAACAGTTTGTGGAAGGCCCATTTTTGTCTTTGTATAACCTGACAGGTCTACACAGCCTTGTCTTTAGGACTGATTGTGATTGTGAGCCATAGTGTAAGTAAGTATTAGTAACTAAACCCTGTGTGTGTATCATCACTGTGATGGTCTCACATGAGTCTTTCTAGTATGCAATGTGGGCTCTTCGGTCCAGCAATGAGCAGTGTCACGCCTGAATCTTGCAGCTTGTTGTAACTCAGGTCAAGCTGGACCAGGCTGGACAAGTTTGAACTGAGAACCAAAGACAGGACTCCACAACTCTGATCTGTCAAATGACAGCTATATAACCTGCAAAGTGAAGAGTAACGGGTTAGTTCTTTGGTTATCTGGATCCTGTATCTGCTCATGGTGTTGTGAATCATAATCATAAACCCTGTTGCTTGTGCTCTTTATGTCTTTGCTCTACACATCAGAATTTATTTAGATTTTTTTAAAGAGCCAGCGGCATTTTAAACTTTTGGAGTCTGAGCCAATGAATCACAGTATCACACTGTGTGATGATTGTTTTGACTACGGTGTCCACATGGTTGCCCTCTTATGGGAATTAATCAGTAGGTTTTTTAAGGACACGATAAGGAATGAAGAAGGCAAGTTTCAGTTTTGTAGGTACTCGCAGAGACACCAATCCATCCGAGGTGTTGCCTTCGATGGCAATAGAAAACAAACAATCGAACGTAATAAAGAGAGAACTTGTTTTTCCAAGGACATGATGGGTAATCACGATGCCAAATTCAGCCTTGTAGGAAGAGTCTTTTGCGTTTGATAGCAATAGCGAACCAACCAATGAATTTAGGAACTTGAGAAAAAGTTTTTTCAAGGACATGATAGGGAATGAAGGAGTAAAGTTTCAGATCTTTAGGTACTCGGGCAAACCCCAACTTGACCATGGCAGGGTGTTGCGTTTGGTGGCGATATCAAACGAACCATTAAACATAGGAAGGTGAAAAGTTTTTCCAAGGACATGATAGGGAATAACAAAGCCAAATTTCAGCCTTGTGAGTACTCTGAAGAACTAGTGACGAGTGAGTGTGTCAGTGAGGACTTTGGCATTTATAGGTATAAAAATATATTTAGTAATGTGTAGGTAATAAGGCCACATGCTCACCTCAGTATCTCCAGTTTGCAGTGTGGATTCTGTAGTCCAGCAGAAAGCAGACTTACTCCAGAATCCAGTAGTTTGTTGTTACTCATGTTCAGATACCGCAGACATAAAGAGTTTGAAATAAAAACAGAGGACAGGACTGCGCAGGATTCGTTAGCTAAATGACAAGCAGACAACCTGTAGAATAAACAATTTTATTTCATTATTGGGCTTTAGGGGTGGCACATGAGTTAGCGCTGGGAATTCCCAGTAAAGTTCTAGGTAAAGTTTCCATGTCCTTCCTGTGTTCGTGTGGGTTTTCTCCAGGTTCTCCGGTTTCCTCCCACAATCCAAAAACATGGATTCCATGTATATTGAATGTATTAAATTGCCCCATATTGTGTGTGTGGCTGTGTGAGTGAGTATGTGCCCAGAGATGGATTGGTGTCCTGTCCTGGTTGTATCTGCCCAGCACCCGAGTTGTTCTTCCCTGGATGGGCATAGAGAACCCCACCGCGACCCTAGTAGAGGAATAAGCGCAAGATAATGGATTGATGGATAATGGGCTTTAGGTATCATAGCTGCGTTCAAAATCGCCTATGTAACACAGTCCAAGAGCTTTCAGTTCAGAAACACTCACTTATAGGGTGGTTAGCGTTCTGGTGGCTCAGGTCTAGGTGTTACGACGCTGACTTACTCTAGTTTCTCCAGTTTGCTCTGTGGATTATGAAGCACATCAGAGAGTAGCTTCACTCCTGCATCCTGCAGTCTGTTGTAACTCATGTCTAGAGTTCTTAGTTGGATATTAGACTCAAGTACAGAGGCCAGAACTCCACAACTTTCCTTTGTCAGATTACAAGCAGACAACCTGTGGAACAAAATAAGAAGTCAAATAGTAATTTGCACACAGTCCAGCCAGTTCAGAGACCTTTGCCTGAACTGAATTTCTGTGTGGTAGGAGTTTGAGGTTTAAAAATTACCCTTCAGGGAAAAATTTACCTGACAGTCTCCAGTTTACAATGTATATTCTGTAGTCCAGTGGCGAGAAGCTTCACCCCAGAATCTCCCAATTTATTGAGACTCAGATCCAGTTCTTTCAAACAGTTAAAGCTTGAACTGAGCACTGAGGACAGGAGGAGACAACTTTCCTCTGTCAGATTACATTCCGACAAGCTGAGAATAAAGAAACACATTTTCTATTTGCACACAACCTGGCAACAAAGAGCAGATCACTTTGTATTCACAGTATACGTACAATACTCACACTGCTTTCCTGGAGGCTTTGATTACTGGTAACAGTCTTAGAACCCCTATGTCTGATTTCTCATATTGACCTAGTTTAAAGTCCTCCACATTGTCTTGCGAGTTCAGTAACACAAATGCCAGCGCTGACCACTGGGCAGGAGACAGTATGATCTTGCTGAAGGAATACTAATACTGGTCCTTGAAATACCTGGGGACCTTGTAATCTATGTTTCTCAGGTAGGTTTGGACTTCCTGCACTAGGGACTGATCATTCAGCTCATTAAGACAGTGGAGCAGGTTGATGGATTTCTCTGGAGAAAGATTCTTACTGATCTTCGTCTTGATATACTTGATTATTTTCTCTCTGTCGTGGGCACTGCCTTTTGCCTGTGGTAGTAGATCTCGTAAGAGAATCTGATTGGACTCTAGCGAGAGGCCCAGAAGAAAGCGAAGGTAAAGATCCAGGTGTCCAGTTTTACTCTGGATGGCTTTGTCGACTTCACACTTGAGGAAGTCAAAGATTTCTGGTTTTCTGAAACGGCCAGCCAGAAGGGTTGCTTGCTTGGCTCCACTTTTGGAGAGGACAGTGAGTAAAGTGTACAAAGCAGCGAGGAACTCCTGCACACTCAGATGGATGAAGCTGAAGCTCTTGCCCAGGTGCAGCTGAAACGCCTCTCTGAAGATCTGTGTACAGACACCCGAGTACACCGCTGCTTCTTTAACATCGATCCCACACTCCCTCAGATCTTCCTCAAAGAAGATCAGGTGGCCTTTCTCCAGCTGGTGGTGAGCCAGTCTTCCCAACGCCAGCAAACTCTCTTTGGTCAGCTTTAGATCAAGGTCACAGTTGTCTCGGTACTTTAGGTTGTTGTGTTTGATTTGGAAAATCAGGAAGTATGTGAACATCTGAGTCAGAGTTTTGGGGATCTCAAAATTCTGTGCCTCGCCCAGCATTCTTACTAAAACAGGAACTGAAATCCAGCAGAAGACCGGGATGTGGCACATGATGTACAGGCTTCTTGAAGACTTTATGTGGGAGATGATTTTGCTGGACAGACCTGGATCCGCGATTTTCTTCTTAAAGTATTCCTCCTTCTGAAGATCATTAAAACCTCTTACCTCTGTTACCAGGCTCACACATTCAGGAGGAATCTGATTGGCTGCACCTGGTCGAGAGGTGATCCAGACGAGAGCGGAGGGAAGCAGGTTTCCCCTGATGAGGTTCGTCAGGAGAACATCCACCCAAGCTGGTTCCATTATGTCAGTCAGGCTCTCATTGTTAAAATTCAAAGAAACCCGACATTCATCAAGGCCATCGAGGATGAATATTACCTTGTGACCATCGCCAAGTGTTAACAGTACTTCAGTAATTTCTAGGAAAAAGTGCCGAAGAAGCTCCACGAGACTCAGTTTCCTGTGCTTTATCAAGTTTAGCTCTCTGAAAGGAAGTGGAATCATTAGAGTGACATCTTGATTTGATTTTTCTTCAGCCCAGTCCAGGATCAATTTCTGCACCATGACCGTTTTTCCAATTCCAGCTACTCCTTTTGTCAGAATATTTCGAATGGATTGGTCTCTGAAAAGGTCATCAGATTTGATGGGTTTCTCTTGAGTTGTCGATCTCCAGGATGCAGCCTCAATCCGGCTCACCTCGTGTTCTATGTTGATCTCGTAAGTACAACCATCTGTGATGTACAGCTCAGTGTAGATATCGTTCAGAAGGGCTAATGTTCCCTGTTGTGGAATCCCTTCGTATATACTTTTATATTTGTCTCTCAGCTTAATTTTGTACTTTTTTGAATACAGCTCTAAAAAAGGAGATATTATTAATGAATGCAATTATTTATGGTCTCAGAGAATTTAGTACATAAGCAAAAACAACCTTCAAACCTCATAGACATTTGAAAAACAGATTTCAGTGGCCTCCCTAAACAGCTAAATCTGGGACAAGGATTAAGATGGTGTTCCTGAGGGGATACATGACAGTCCACCTGGTTCATCCCAGCTAGAGGATGTAACTGATAAGATTTACCCTACAGGTAAATGGTGTAGGTTTGTATGAGGTTTCTCTCCCTTACCTGCTGACTGCAGAGCATGCTGAGTGTGTGTAAGGTACTGCTTAGCAGAGGATAAGAATTAGAGTTGCCCCCTGGTTCTAGATGCATTTACTTGGGCTCGGGGCCTGTAGGATGATAATGATAAAGCATTGGCCACAACCATTAAAAAGGTGTCAAAGACAAGGACATGTTTGCACCCCAGAAGAAGTTTGGGAACCTGGAGCTTTTATTTTTGCCCAGCACTGGCAGACAGTTCATTTTGACAGACACTGCTTGTTTTAGTTCATTAGGAAGAGGGATAAAAGTGTTTAAGCGCTATTTTCCCTTATTAAGTTGGTACCCATGTCACTATTCCACCGAGCTGGCAATTCAATATGGACTGAAAGGTACCATGCTGGCTGGCTGCTGTGCAGATATAGGGGGAGTGTAATGGGTGGAGAATGTTGGAGAAGCGTGAGGAAGTATAGTGGACTGGTATTGATTTGTGAAACCAAACTGGCGACTAAAGAAGAAGCATCAGAACCAGGCAAGTGAATGGTCTGGAGGCCCAAGATCGCACTCCATGCCAATAAATCCATGCCGGTTAGGAAGTTCCTTTCACAGAAGTTCCTTTCAGTTCCTTTCACAGAAGAGTTGGCTCTGTTTTGGCTGTAAGGGAAGGTGGGTAGGTGTGGGTGCAGGGGGGAACTCAACACTTTTATTAATACGTAAAGCCAGGAGCAGAAAACCATACACTACAGCAAACCTCTTCCAACATGGCTGGAAGGAAATGAATTATCTTTTTTAACTCTTTAGTGAAAGTCATTCTTTTAGCCTTACTAGTCCGTAGTGTGTTCGCAAGAGTTGTCTGTTTTATCTTCTCTAGGACATGGAGTGTAATTTTCAAAACCTCTTCTTTAACAGAACATTTTGTCTGCTCTTTTGCACAGGATTCTGGGTCATCTGCGAGTATAAGCCTCTTAAATATTGTCAGTTCAGTCTTCAATAAAGTAATGACTTCCTGTTCCAGGTTCTAATCCAGGGAACACAGGAGAAGAATATAATGAGGAATTATATCATCATCAATGTTCAAGGAAATAAATGTTATTTTAAAAAAGCACAGCTACCTTGAATATGGATTCAATGTGGTTACTATGGTTACTGTGGGTGCTTTTTGAGGCTCTATCATGTGTCCTGGCAGTATCTGCCCAGTGTCTGAAACGTTCTTTTATGGATGAGCATGGGAAACACCCTGTGACGCTAGTAGAGGATTAAGTAAAAGAATGAGATGAGATCTTGCCTTTGATCAGTAGAATCTGGTCGTCTTCTAAATGTCGTTGGCTGATCCTTTGACCGGTCAGTATTCATGGAGACAGTCCTAAGCTTAGGTGAGTCTGATCCCTCAGCCTGAATCAGACTAAACACAATACAGAAGGCATTTTATATGTTACTAGACCAAAGAGTAGAATAGCATATGCTGCATGCACCCCAACCCCCCCCCCCAC
>JAOUQT010052690.1:0-10758 GCA_025769995.1 Xyliphius kryptos | reverse complement strand
TAGAGCATTCAATTTACCTTCATGTTTTTGGAATGTGGGAGGAAACCGGAAAACCCGGAGGAAACCCACGCAGACACAGGGTTAACATGAAAGCTCCACCCAGATCAGGATTCCCCAGCGTTGAGAGGCAAACCCCTAAGCCACTGTGCCGCCCCATTAGGTAACATGTTGTCATTTATTATATCAATGAAGGAGATTACATTCATTTTAATACTTAACTAATAAATATTATTTTGGAATAATTTTATTACAGTAAGAATGTCTAAAAAATCCAAAGAATCCAAAGTATTTGGATATTATAATGCATTATGTCACTTTTTGAAAATTTGGTATAACACTTTATGACATCTACGTACATTAAAAATATTAAAGCATTATGAATAAGTAATAAAGCTGTTTAAAATATGTTAGGAATGCATTATGAGTACCAGATTGATGTAAAGTGTTACCATTTTTTAAATTTCTTATTTAGTAAATATAACTTTTGAAAAGCTTTACACTCGTAATATAATTTTAAAACAGAAAATAAAACTTGTAAAACATCATTTGGTTTGAAAGGTGTTTTAGGGGCCACAGTCGTGTATTTGTCTTGAGAATTAGAATATGTCAGTGATTCGAGGTTGTATTCATCAGTTATTACATCAGTTATTATTTAATAATGACAGCTGGTTCTGAGCAACAAGGGAATGGAGCCTGAGTAATTGATATTCGATCAGCCTGACTTCAGTACTTCAGTACTATGAAATTACTGGTGTTATTGTAATCAAACAGCTATGAATGTGTTAAAAAATGGGAAACTCCTGATAATTTAAAATCAAATGAATTTCACATACACAAAGAAGTCTGCAAGCAATCTACAGTTATAAATAAATCCAGTGCTAAACTGTAACATACTGGGTGAAGTCTGGAGCTTCCACAGCAATTACTCAGCAAAACATTTGTCACATAAAAACAACAAAACATCTATGTGGCATTTCACTGAGAGAACATTTCAGCTGTTAAAGATTCTTTTTTTTTTTTTTCTCGCAAATTCTTCATTTTTACAAATAATATTTACCATAAAAATGTTTCGTCTTTCTGACATCAGTCTTCAGCACAAGAAAAATAGTAGCAAAGTCTTCTACACAAGTAACAATAAATAATCTAAGAATGGACTTGAGTATGCTCTAATAATTCCTTTAAGTTCTGCGCTTTCAGAATGTTTACAACTTTCGATATGCAGCGTCTCATGGCATTAAGCATGGAGACGCGGGTTTACCAGAGTAATCAAAATGTGTGATCGTCTCGCATGATTAGAGGCAGATGTTTAAAAGTTGGTGCCTCGCTTTTTTTTTTTTTGGAAGACAATCAGAAGTCTGACATCTTTATGAAGTTTTGTTGCCATTTTGAGTTTGTTTGATTGTACAAAAGCATGGTTATCGTTAGCACCAGCAAAACCCACGGTGGCATGAATTTCTCAGTGCATCGCAGGTTCACTGTATTGCTTGTGGAGATCGAATCAAAATTGCAGCATTTTTTTTTTCTTTAAAGAGAAAGAAAATAACAAGTACAACCCGAACGGTGGGTCAACTCTGGTGCCCTCTGGTACAAAGTCTATCTCTAAGAGATGGACATCTAACTACAGTGCTGTGAAACACCTATCTACAGTAAACATGGAGAACGGGAGGTAGCCTCATGTGGTCAAGGCAGTAGAACTCATACCAGAACACACACTTACACATACACTCACTCATTCACAGAAAGATTTACCTACGCAACCACCAACCGCTAAAGGCAAAAAGGACTGTGATTGGTTATTTGAGATGCAGCAAGTGGCACAGCCTAATGCTTTTCGAATAATCTTTAACATAAATATATGATTCATTGGTCATTTATGCAGACGCTTTTATCCAAAGCGACTTACAACTATCCCAACTTGATGCCTGGGGGTCAGGGTTGATGCAGCACCCTGGAGCAATGAGGGTTAAGGGTCTTGCTCAAGGACCTACATGGTAACTTCAGTGGACCTGGGATTTGAACCCTCAACCTTCAGATTGAAAGCCCAACACCCTAACCACTGAGCTACCAAATATATGCCTATCCTCCACAGCTACCACATTTATTGATTGATCACAAAATGGATTTGCTATGTAAGAGAACAAAGAGAACAAAGCAAATGATCTAATGAGATTCAAACATTGCGAAAAAAGAGAACAAGGTGCCGCTTTTTAATACCAAATTATTCATTAATTTCTAAGCTGGAGAAGAGAGAAGTCCAACCTTTTCAAAAATCAACAATTCCCCAATTCATCTTGTAAATGTGAACAAATCTCGTTCTCTTTAGGAAACAAATCTGTGTTGCCTTTTCTTAATGATATTGGAACAGTGTTCTAATTCTAGAAGTGAAATTCCCCAGGTGGCGGGGTCGGACTATATTTAAAGGGTATTGTCACAAACAATAGGGCTCCTTGATGGGGTCACAATTTGGCGGCGTTGGCAGGATCTTGTACTATGATTGTGAGTCCACCCCCCTCTCTTATACACCGCTCCCACCTCATTGTGTGGTTATTTAGTTTGTTACTAACTGCCAAATTGGATATGGTACAGCCCCCCCCCCCCCCAACGGCCACAATCTTGTATTAAGGATGGCTAGCCTTTTCATAATTAACAGAATGTTAATCAAATGAAATGTTTGAAAAACCAATCATAATCCTTTCTGCTTTAAAAATTGGTGTGCTTAGGTACATTTCATTTTAGTCTGTTCTCTCATTGTGCGGTGCTATACAGTGGTGACGGTGAGGAGGGAGTTGGGAACTGAGATCGCTTCATCTTGAGGGCCAAGTCGCGTACCGTGAGTTAGCAGCTCTTCCACAGTTGTCCAGTCATCCAGTAACTTCCTGTGCCTGAGACGACTTAGCTTCCTTTGGCTCAGCTCCATGAGTGCACTGTATCCACCTTCTCCACTGGCTACAGCCCGAAGCCCAGTGTTGCTGTTAGCCTCAGCCTCTTGCACCTCACGCCTCTGTCGTTGTTTCTGCAGCATATGTTCCCGTCGCTCCGAGCGACTCCAGTATCGGCCAGTTCTCCGGATCTCTACGTTTGCTTCGTCATCTGTGCTCATGCCACCACTGCGCTCATCTGCCAGCTGAAGTGCCCGCTCACGCAGCAGCTGGTTGCGCACTGCCCGTGAATTCACTGCATTTGATGCGCTTTTCTGCACCGGCGTTGTTGCCACATGGCCCTCGAGCGTGCTGTACAGGCCGTGCCGATTGGTCGGTTTTGGCCATGTGTCGTTTCCGTCTTGGCTCTGCGATGGAGTGTGAGCTAAAGTGTGAAAGCGTGCCTCCCTCGTTCGTTCTTGTCCTCGTTCTAGCTCGGTTTTGCTCAAAGTAATTTTGTCCTGCTGTTTGTCTTTAGGTGGTTCAGTTAATAAGCTTCCCTCCCAGTTGTCACGGTGATAAGTATTTTGGGCCGGAGAGAAATGGTGGTCTTCGAAGGAGCTGGATAAGCTCGGCTGGCTCATGGCATGCATTGGCCGCACATGCCGAGGTTGATGTGAATGTTGGGCTGGGAGTGTTGCATTAGTGTTTCTGACAAACGTAGCGTGATTGGGGAGTGAGTGTTGAGTTGGGAGGGTCATGTGATTTGAATTTGTGACATAGCCACCATGGTGGGCTTGATGGTTTGTAGGGTGGTTAGCATGATGTGTGATGTAGTTCTCAGGGTGAACCAGGTGGTTGGAATGGTGTGTGGGTTGATTATTAATGTGTGTTGGATGGTTAGCATGGTGGACAGTGTGTATAGGATGATTAGGATAATTTCCGTGGTATATAGCATGGCGTGTATGGTGATTAGGATGGTGAAGAGGGTAGTTAACATGATGAGGAGCATGATTAGCATGATGTGTGTGTTGATTAGCATGATGGGTGGTGTAGTTAGCATTGTATAGTGCATCCATTACAGCCTCCTCTGTAGGGTCCTGCTGAAAAGAGCGAGCGTAGTGGGCTAGTGTCAGACTGCTGTAATTAGGTGACGCTGGATGACTCGCTCTTCTGCGCTGGTCCATCTGCACCGGTCGGTGATGGAGCGTCCTGCTTCTCCTTAGCATCCCTGTACCGCGCTGCAAAAACGCTTTCCGTTGACTGCTGGGGGAACTGCATGTGGAGAGGATGGCGCCGCTGCTGGAACTATGCCGGTTCAGGCACGGATGCTCATTTTTGTGTAGTTGCACAGATGACACTCGCACCATTCGCTGAGGGTTGTCCTCCATTTCTGCGCAGTCGCTCTCCACCTGCATGGCTAGTGCCTCAGGTATGGCCTCTAGTTCCCTGTGTGCTTTCTGCCCCTCCATGCACAGGTTCTGCATCTCCCCCTGGTGGTGAAGGCGAGAGTTGTAGATCCTCATGCGTTTTTCCAGAAGGCGCTGGAAACGCAGGAACTCGGCTGTACTGACACTGTAGAACCCTGAGTCACTGAGCTCAGATGAAATAAACGACTCAGATGAAGGGGATCCTCCTCTTCCTCTCACTCCTTTTCCTCCCTGGTGTGCGTGACATTCATCTAAGCCTTCCTCTGTCTCCATTCCTGAAAGCTCCCCCTGATGGAAGCTGCCGTCTGTCCAGCCAAGTCCACTGTCCAGCTCGTGATGGAGAGGTAAATATCCCACTGTCTTCTCCAGCATGTAGTCTTCATCCTCAGTCTAGACACAAACACACAGATATATTTATTTGCCTGCTTTGTTTATTGATAAGGCAGTTTATTAATAAGGAGAAAATAAGGAAAAAATAACACATTCACATTTCACAGTACAGTATGAAAAATTATAAAGGTTTTTTTCTTTTTAGAATCTTTGGATTTGTATTATAAAACGGGTAGTACAAGGCCTTCAATTCTATTGGCTAAGCCGTTTCTCCAGCTGTGACATGACAAAATGCACAATGCCTCTGACCGTTTCACATTCATATCAATGTGTGATATACAAAACATTATTTTCCTGATTTTTTTTTAATAAACTACATTCTGTACTAGCACCCACTAGATGGCAGTATTTGTTGGTTAGAGAAACCTGTTACTCAGCGATCAGTGTTGATGTTAAAAATGGGACCAGTTTATTAATGATTTTGCTTTCATTATACATTTATAAATCAAACCTTAATTATTTTTATTATAGCGTGACTGTAACCATTTTATACAAGCAATAAGGCAGAGGTTGCGTATTATTGTGAATAAATCACAGGAACGAGGTGCGACGGTGCCCCGCTTCACGTCGTGCCTAACAACACCTCTTTCCTGTGATTTATTCACAATAATGCACACCCTCTCATACCTTATTTCTTTCATTTGTGGTGGCGGTGGCTTAGTGGTTAGCAGCCATCTCTCAGCGCCAAGTGTTTAGGTTCAAATCCGAACTTTCCATGTTCTCCCCATGAGTCTGTGTGGGTTTTCCTCAGGTTCTCCAATTTCCTCCCACAATCCAAAAATGTGGATTCAAGATGAATTGGTTGCTCTAAATGGCCTCTATCCAAAGTGCCCCGATATAGTGTGTGAGAGTGTGTGCGCAGTGATGGATTGGAGCCCTCTCCTGGTGCACAGTATATTATTAAGTGGAAATTAATAAAATAAGAACATAGTAAACAAAAAACAACATTGTTTAAGATGTAAAAGATGATTGGAATTTTAGCAAATGTTTTGTGAATGAACAAATTTGTATTTAGCGTACCCTAAAATAAACCCTAACTCACACGATGCTTAGCTATCTCGTTCTTCTTTCAGCTTCTCCCTTTTTTAGGGGTCGCCGCAGCGAGTCAATCTTTTCCATCTCACCCTGTCCTCTGCATCTTCTACTCTAACCCCAACTCTCTGCCTATCCTCCTTTACCACATCCATAGATCTCCTTTGGCCTTCCTCTCTGTCTGCTGCCTGGGAACTCCAGATCCAACATTCTGGAATGTGCTTCTGCACCCTTTGTTCCCTAATTAGGAGAAACTGGTTGAAAATTACTACAGTATAACAGTAACCTTGAAACCACACCCTAATTACTATACAGATGTTTAGTCACATGCTGTTGAGCTGTCCAAGCTAATTACTGTACACGTTGGAGGCAATACACACTGCACACTCTAAATATTATACACCAAATGCTGATAAATGTACACAGACAATAGTTTAAATTAGAGGGTGAGTATTATTGTGAATAAATCATGGGAAAGAGGTGTTGTTAGGCACAACGCAAAGTGTATTAATTTAAAAACGCACTATGATAAAAAAAAACAAGGTTTTATTCATAAATGCATTTATTAAAAGCTACATTTTCACTAAACTGGTCTTCTGTGGCATAATCTAGTCCGTTTTTTTATAGTGAATACTGATTGCTGAGTAACAAGATTCCAGTTTTTCTAACAATCAAAATCTGCCATCTAGTCACCAAATTACAAAACACAGTTTCGGAATCGACTCGCTCTTTCAATTAATATGTACTGAATTATTTACTATAACGTATTGTATCACGCATTGATACGAATGTAAAGTGGTCAGAGGTGTGCATTATTGTCAATGATGTCTCTGCTGGACAAACCGATCAGCCAATCAGATTTAAGGACCGGAACTACCAGTGTTATAAAATAGACAATGACTGATAGGCTGTTGGTATAAAGTATTCACCACTTAATGCAGAGTGCTCAGCATGTGTTGTATTACAAAATCAAATAATTTGTACACAGACACACACAAAAAAAATCAACACAATGATAAAGGTCAATGTTTAGATGGCCGGTATGTTAGTATGTTGTTTAAACAAAAGTTTTATGATTTGTCAGGAACACACTCCTCACACACTATACTGTTTTTTAACTTTGCACAGGGTAGTGTTACATTATTGGGTACAAAAGGATCATCCACCAAATGTCTTTTTTAAAAAAATAAAAAAAAAATTAAAAAATAAATAAAACATGTTGATTTTTAGATGACAGCGAATTTTTTTTAACCATCTGCCTACAAAATACTGTAAAACAATTCAGGGAATTAGGACGAATCTCAGAAACCACAGTTGAATGTGCATGCATATCAAGCCCACAGCTATTTTGCATGAGAAATTGTTGGAATAAATAAAGCCAAAAAGGTTTGGCAGTATTCAAGCAAACCATTGTCTCATAGTAAAGTCAAGATTTAAAGACATACAATCTGAAAACAAATGTGATCAAAGTCTTAGTTTCAGCTTATTATCTGGAAAAAAACGTGCTTTGCTTAGATTGCTATCAGCAAAGGATGTAAAAAAGATAAACATCTGGCATGGTATGGGATTGCAGCAGTGCCCACTGCATGACATTTACAGTATATACAGTAGATGTAAATGCACAATGTGTATTTTAGGATTTTGACATTTGCCGTATTAAGGTGATATGTTTGCTCTGGATGTTCATGTTTTTTCATCAGTTTAATTCAGCTTTATTTTGCACATGCTACAACAACATGACTTCATAGACACAGTGTTTGCGCATGATTGAACGGCCTGCAGTCCAGATCTGTCTCTTTCGAAATTGAATAGCACATCATGTAGAGAAGAATCAGACAATGCAGTTAAGCAGCCTAGTTATTATTCTCTGTTCCAAAATATTTAGAAAAAAATGTCATTTTGAGTAAAAGTTTTGCAGTGTTTTGGGAATCCAATAAAGTTGTTAATTTTAAAATATTACAAAAAAGATCAGTAAAAACCTTTAATTTCCTTTTCCATTCTTCTTGTTAAATTAAGAATCAACAAATAACAAATCATAAAATCACACTGAATATTGATTGCATTTTAAAATGACGCATCCTTTACAGAAGTAGATTTGTAAATTTGGTGTCATCTTATTTTCTTCCAGTTAATTCTCTACTAGGGTCTACTAGGGTGAGGGGATGGGACTGCCATGACCATCAATGGTTAAACAATATGGGCGCTGGGCAGATACACTCTATATCGGGGCAATTTGGTATCTTACATAAATAGATGTAAGGTGTTTTAGGTGATAAGATATTGTATAACAATTATCATGGCAAATATTAAAATGAAACAATTCAGTTTAAACCTGTGTACTTATTACATTTTAAGTCTAAAAAGCAATATTTAGTCCAATGTATCAGTGACACCATGGGGAGGTTGGTAACAATTACCTGTAATAAACTTTTGCTGTTCTGATTATGTCCTTTATGAATTTATGTAAAACTTAAAAACACATTTCAATACCCATCTTAAAACATTAAACATATCACAACACAACTGTAAACACTAATCTGGAACAATGTCCAGCTACTGTGTATACAGTTGCAAGAAAATGTGATTGTATGTGAACCCTTTGTGATTCATTGGATTTCTGCATAAATTGGTAACAAATGTGTTCTGATCTTCATCTAAGTCACAACAATAGACAATAAACTGCTTAAACTAATACCACAGAAAAATAATATGTTTGCCTGGTTTTATTGAGCACGACATGTAAACATTCCCAGTGCAGGGTGGAAAAAGTATGCAAAACGTTTGGATGAAACTCCTTTGGCAGCAATTACCTCAACCAAACGTTTCCTGTAGTTGCATATCAGACCTGCACAACCGTGCACAAATCGTTGTGAATCGCTCTCTTGAGGTCATATCACAGCATCTCAATTGGGTTGAGGTCTGGACTCTGACTGGGCCTCTCCAGAAGGCATGTTTTCTTCTGTTGAAGCCATTCGGTTGCTGATTTACGTCTATGTTTTGGGTCGGTGTCATGTTGCATCATCCATCCTCTGTTAAACTTCAGTTGAAGGACAGATAGGTATTCCTGTAAAATGTTTTGGTAAACTTGGGAATTCATTTTTCCGTTGATGGCGGCAATCTGTCCAGGCACTGAGAAAGCAAGTCAGCCCCAAACCATGATGCCCCTTTGCCATATTTCACAGTTGGGATGGGGTTCTAATGATAGTGTGCTGTGCCTTTTTTTCCTTCACACATAGCATTGTGTGTTCCTTCCAAACAAATACATTTTGGTTTTATCAGTCCACAAAATATTTTGCCAGTAGTGCTGTGGAACATCCAGGTGCTCTTTTGCAAACCTTAAACGTGCAGCAATATTTTTTGGACCGCTTTCTCTGTGGGGTCCTTGCATGAACTCCATTCTTGTTTAAAGTTTTACGTATTGTAGATTTGTCGACAAAAATGTTAGCATGTGCTAGAGATTTCTGTAAGTCTTTAGATGACACTCTAGGCTTCTTTCTCACCTCACTGATAATTGTGCGCTGTGCTCTCACAGTCATCTTTACAGGAAAACCACACCGAAAACCGTGCTGAACGTTCTCCATTCTTACCGTAGACACATAAACATCAAGGCCTGTAGAGATACATTTGTAACTTTCCAGCTTCGTGCAAGTCAATAATTCTTGATCGTAGGTCTTCTGAGAGCTCTTTTGTGCAAGGTATGATATCCATCAAGCAATGCTTCTTAAGAACAGCAAACTCAGTGCTGGTGTATGTGTTTTTTATAGAGCAGGGCAGTTTAAACCAAGACATCCAATCTTGTCACATTGATTGGACTCCAGGTTGGACTCCTGGCTTCAATTAGCTCTTAGAAAAGTCATCAGTCATCAAAAGTCACATACTTTTTCCACCCTGCACTGTAAATGTTTACACGATGTGTTCAATAAAACCATGCATTCATATTATCATTTGTGTGGCATTAGGTTAAGCAGACTGTTTTGTCTATTGTTATAAAGATCAGAACACATTTCTTGACCAATTTATGCACAAATCCAAGTAAAAACAAAGGATTCACATACATTTTCTTGCAACTGTATACACACATACACTGTAATGCCAAAACTAGTCATTAACTTTTGCGTATTAATGATCTTTGTGAAAATGGTCATATTAAAACTCAAAAATGTAAAATGGCATGTGGGCAAGAAAAAAGTTTTCTGACCTGGCTATGGTAACTGCTTGGTTCCTCCATGTTGGTGTTGCAGCATCCAATAAGACAGTTCTGACCCTGAGCAGCTCTAGAAGTTAACTCCTGAAAAAAGAGACTTTTAATTATTTTTTATTGATTATACCCTACACATTTCATTTACATTTTTTTGTTGATATGCCACATACACCTGGACGATATCCCAGATATCATCATGCACTTACAATTAATAATAATTCAAATAATTCAGTTTAGTGGTTAGCACTCTTAGCGCTGGGGATTCTGGGTTCGAATCCCAATCTGGATGGAGTTTCCATGTTCTCCCCGTGTCCGTGTGGGTTTCCGGTTTCCTCCCACAGTCCAGAAACATGGATTCAAGGTAAACTGAATGCTCTAAATTGCCCCGTATAATGTGTGTTTGTGGCTGTGTGAGTGAATGTGCCCAGTGATGGATTGGCACCCTGTCCTGAGTGTATTGAGACATGCTTTCCTGGATGGGCACGGGGAACCCTACCACGACCCTAATACAGAATTAAGCGGAAGATAATGGATGGATGGAGTTTTTCAAATTGATATTTGCATATAAATGAGTATCTGAATTATGTGGACACCCATCCTTATTATTATATAGTGTATTTATAGTAAACATGTTATCACGATAAACATATAATTCATAAATAGCTACTTTTAACTTTGAAGCAAATAACCTTAATATTAAGACATGTGCATGTGTGTATGTGTGTATGTGTGTGTGTGTGTGTGTGGCCAATTGAGGGAATTTCAGGAGTTGTTCATTTCTAACCATGGCCCACTTCTCCTGTTTACATGTGTGTGGATTTGTACATGGTGTATTTGTGTGGAGGGG
>JAOUQT010052673.1:0-10759 GCA_025769995.1 Xyliphius kryptos | reverse complement strand
CTACTACATAAAGATTTTCAACTGAAATATTTTATTCATTGAGATCTAGGATGTTATTTTAGTGTTCCCTTTATATACTGTATATATATATAGAGCAGAATAAAAAGTTGAAATAGCAAGTGTTTTTGAATGAGTGATGTCTTTGGAGTTTATATATTTCAATTTAACATATTATGGTAATTGTGTGAGGTTATTCTTATGCATATTTTGAGGCATATTATGTGAGGTTTGTGGCAATTAAAAATCTGAAATGAACATGTGGCTTTCCATGAATTTATTAGTAGGTTTTACAAGTACACCGAAGAATGACGGAGCCAAGATTCAGCTTTGTAGGTATTTCAGAAGACCACAATCCATCTAAGGTGTTACGTCAATGGCAGGAGCAAACGAATAATCGAGCATCGTTAGGCGAGAACTCTTTTTTTCCAAGGACATGGTAGATAATCATGGTGCCAAGTTTCAGCCTTGTTAGTACTTGGAAAGACCTGAATGTGACACAAGAGGAATCTAGCATTCGATGGTGATATCTAACGAACCATCAAATTTAGAAGAAAAAGGACCCCGAAAATATCTGCTCATTAAAAGTACTCTCCAATTAGAGATCGTTAATATGCTGACTAAGCATTGGCCTTCTAGAAAGCTTAGATATGGAGAACTTAAAATCTAATTGGTTGAAACAACAGGTTGATCTATTTACAGGGGTTGTAAAATTCATTCTGAAGGCACGGACGGAAAAATTTATAACCTGCCAACCAATGATGCTGAAATGTAATTTGGAAATACGTATCCGGAAGTGGTGCAACCAAGTGAAATGCTATGAAGAGAAGCGGATTTGGGTGGAGTTTCCATGTTCTCAACATTGTCTGTGTTTGCCTCCCACAGTCCAACCACATGGATTTAAGGTGAATTGGATGCTCAAATTTTGCCCCATATAGTGTGTTTCTGTGTAAGTAAGAGTGTGGCCAACAATAGATTGGTGCCCTGTCTTGGGTGTGATTGCGCAGGGCCCGCAACTTTTTTTCTGGATGGGCATAGGGAACCACCCCGCAACCCTAATATATCGGATTAAGCGGAAGATGATGAATGAATGAAAGGCATCATTACCCCTGTGGGGTTGAATGACTGGCATCATGTGAGCGTGCAGGTTCACAGTAAGGGGTGATTTGTCGTTACACAGCATTGTGACGTTCTGAGTGTGTGTTCAGTGACATTAACATTTGCTCAAGAGCAGAGCCCTGATGAATGGATTTAGCATTCGATGGCATCGATAGCGTTCTGCAGAGACTTTCAGTCAAATAAATGTCACTCATTAAGCAGAGTTTTTCAAAGGCCACTCTATAGATTAGCTGGAATCCATACCGAAGTCAGAAAGCAAAGACTACACATCTGCTTAAAATGAGGGCGGCTGTGTGATCAGCGGCGATATTGCATATTGATCTGAAGTAAAGAATAGGGCTAAACCCACCTGTCAGAATCAGACTGGAACTCAACAGCAGATGATCAAGAAACTCAACATCCACCACCTGTCCACAAAGCCCTCCTGCTTCGTTTTACATAAACTACGTTGTTATGAAAGCATAATTGCTGGCTGATGAATCACTGGATCTGCAGCACCATGACCCGTGATGTTGGATTGAGTGCCGCGGTCTTCCGGCAGTGCTATTTAAACTTAATAACCAGCTCTACTACTCACATCGTCAAGAGATCCGCGTTAGTCATGGTGTCATACACCTGACCTCTTACTGTCCACCCACTCCGCTCATGTGATATATACATTTACTGGCCACTTTATTAGATACACCTCTTTGGTGCTACTCATTGGTAATCATCCAACGTCAGGTAATGATTTCACAAATGGGGGAAATTCTACCCAGACACACCCCAGACTCTTGCAGAAAGCTTTCCTGTGTTTGCACCATATGAGCTGTGGCCATTTTCATAGGTACACCTCCTTGATGCTACTCATTGTTGATCGTCCAACATCATTGTCTGACCTCACAAATGGGGTAAAATCTACCCAGACACACCCAAAAACTCCTGCAGAAAGCCTTCCTAGATGAGTTTGCATTGTAGGTGAGCTGTTACTATCCACCCGCACAGCTCATGTGACACCCCAAATTTGGTCAAGGGTCTGACCTTGCTAATGGGGAAATTCTACAAAACACCCCAAACTCACGCAGAAAGCTTTGCCAGATTTGTTTACGTGAGCTGTAACTCTCCACCCACTCAGCTCATGTAATATATACATTCACTGGTCACTTTATTAGGTACACCTTGTTGCTACTCACTGTTCATTGTTGAACATCAGTGTCTGACCTCGCAAATGGGCGAAATTATTCCCAGACACCCCCCCAAACACTTGCAGAGAGCCTTTCCAGAGACGTAAGCACTGGCAGTTTGTCCCACTTCAGAAGTCTTGTTTAAATCCATTTCAGTGTTTTATTATGTAAATGACTTGGTGAATGTTGCATCCCATCCTCATTTGGCATCGCAAGGGTACCAGGTGTCCCGCTGTGAATGTGAATCAGATTGCCATCCCCGTTTCTGGACAACAAAAGGAGGGTATTTAGAGGCTATCCCTTTAGAGCCAGACAGGACTTGGATGTTTCATTCCAGTTGGCCTCCCGCTTGCACGGATACAGTGCACACGCTGTTTTAAACGAGCCTGCTGGCACATCTGCACAAACTCCGCTCTGAGGTGGTGCACACGTATGAGAAATGAAAGATGGAAGGTAGTGAGGCGAGCTAGGCTTAAGGGTTAGTGTTAAACACACGAAGGTCCCAGCCTGGTGTGCTGAACTACATGATTGGCACTGTGTGCAGCTGCACCTAATATAACGTGGATGAGCTGAGCTTGTGGTTGAGAGGAGGCATGTTAACTTGCCACCCTTGTAATTAATCGAGTTGCCTGTGCACCTTTTCCTGCATGAACTCAAACTGTACAGTAAGAAGATCCTGTTCCTCTGTTGGTGTATAAACCAACAGTGAGTAGAAACACACACTGAGGTGGAAGTCAATGCTGCAGTTCCATAAAAGCAAATTACATTGGATTTCTTTGCAGCTATTCTCAGACAAAAAGACAATATGGTTATTTAGGAGGGAATAATAAAGGTACCTCTATTTCACAGCACTGAGAACCTCGACTGAAGGTTTACCAAGTCTCCTCTTCATCTACCGTGGTCGTTGTCTTTTACTCGCTGCCATGGTCTGACGTGGAAGAACAGCAGTCCAGTGGCTAATCAACCAGGAGATTAGCCCCAGTCCCCTCAAAGGAACATTAAGTCTTTATAATGATTAAAATCTGAAGCTAAAATGTTCTCCACAACATATAAAGGCTTATTTATGAATTAAATATAATACCAGGAAACCAAGGTTACTGGGTGTGATCGGGCACAGATTACCGAGTGGAAGGCAGAGCCAGGGAAGCAGGTGAGATAATGAAGCTGACCTGGAACGTGTTAATTGTCTGTGCGGGTCAATAATAAGAGGAATGTTCTGAGAACATCCTCAATTACAGTAAAGGAGGGTCGGCATCACAGTGAACACTCCCAGAGATCCGTTACCTCACCTGCTTCTCTGGCTCAAGCTCTTAATCACATATCCTTGAGCATTAGCATTAGCATGTTCACAGGTCAGATGGGCTGTGACCTTGTACTCTTAGTAATGGTGGTTCCGAAGTTTGGAGGAAGGGCTTTCCATAAAGCCTTGGCTTCAACTCAATAGCATCAATGATTTACCAAAACTATTGTTTTTTTGTATGTAAAAAAAATCGCAAATCTCAACAAACGAACATCAAAACCTGATGTAAAATCCTTTGATAGCTGCTTGGAGGGTAGCCCCATGTCTGGCAGCTCAGAATCCCCTATGATACATTTATACATTCATAATAAAACCTCAGGATAGAACTGCTCCTGCCAGCCTGCTCATCCAAACTCCCTCTCTGACCCATTCTGTTTATTTCATCTTCATTGAATTTTTGTATAAAAATGGCTGCCAAAGCGGTGTCCCTCCAATAATACAAAAATGTGACCTCATCTGGCTCAGGGTCAGTCCTCATAAACAGGAGCCAGAGTGTAGAAATGACCAAAGCTGGAGTTTCTAATTTTCTGTCTGGATGAAGGGCTTTGAGGAAGAGGTCACTTCCCAGCCTCACTCTATCTCTCCATCTCGCTCATTGACTCTTCGTCTGCCTGTTCCAGTTGTACTTCGTTTCTCATTCTCATCTGCTCTCGCTTTCTTTCCCTGGCTTTATTAAACCTGACCTTTAAATTAAAAATTAAGCTCACTCGTGTCTAGTCGTTCAGGCAAAGTTTTTTTTCTGCAATCCGACTGCAGTGGCACACATTATGGTGATCTGATACACAACCTAATCAAATCTTAAACTACGGGATCTGATCCTGTGGACTACTAAACAGAGCAGAAGGCTGATTGGCTCAAGTGCAAGAAATAAGCCAATATGATTCAAACAGAAATGATAATCATGGTAAGTTGGTGGCACAGTGGTACGCATTTGGGTCTCCAGCAAGGGTGGATAAGGTACTTTCTGTGCAATTAGTATGTTTGCCCTGTATCTGGAAGGATTTGCTTTTTGTGATGTAGTTTTCACAGGGTGCCCAGCGATGGATTGGCGCCCTGTCCTGGGTGTATCTGCCCAGTGGCCGAGACGCCCCCCCCCCCCCGACGACCATCATAAAGAAATAAGCGGAAGAGAATGAATGAATGAGTTTTCACAGGGTTAAAAGACTAGCCCTAGGGGTTCAGTGTTGGGCTGAGAATCGACCACCTTAATCATACCAGCCCTGTGGGGGTCCTGATTACATTTAGGTCTCTGGCCACGGTAGACAAGGTACTTTCTGTGTTATTTGTATGTTCTTGCTGTATCTGGAAGGATTTACTTTTGGGGATTTATTTTCCACAGGGTTAGAAGTAAAGATTAGCCCTAGAGGTCACTGTAGGGCTGAGAATTGACCACCTAAATCGTACCAGCTCTGTGGGGTTTCTGATTATTGTGGGGCAGGGTGAAAGTAAAAAACAGATAGATTACAGTTCGCAGTAAGACTCAAGGTTATCCAGGTCACAAAAGGGCGACGGGCGAGTAAGTAGTCATGGAGTGCATGCTGGTGTGCTTAGTCCACAGCAAAGTCGACTCAGACTTAGGGACTGGGTTTACTAGTTTAATAATCATATCCTCAAATGTAACCAGTTCACCACCCAGTAACAGCTCCCATTTTTCAGATGGTCTTCTGTTCCCGGGTGTTACCACTGGGTGGTCTTCACTGGATTAGTTGAAGCTGTTTTTACTTACTGAGGACAGATCTCCACCTTTACTCACAGCTGACATTCAGGTTCTGATTACTCTGGTGAGCGGCCACATACGATACGGTTCTGATTAAAGCTTTATTGTAATGAGCGCCATGATGTTATGCTACAGAACCCACGTTATCAGAGACCTGTAATAAAGCACTGGCCTTCAAAGCGAGGGGTAATAGAGATGCTTTAATGCACCTCGGTGATAAATAGTATCATTTAAATATGGTTAGCTGCCACCTTGCAGCATTACAGCTCCTTCATATGAAGTGTTTTATGGAAGAACCTGAGCTCTGCTCTGGGTTTACTGAGGAATATGCAATAGGCTGAGGCAATCGCAGGCTTAAAGCTGAAATGTACAAAGATTTCAAATAAGCCCTGGATTTTATTACATCTGCAATACAAGAAAACAACCGATTGCTAAGAAGGCTGTAACTCTGATCACATAGTCATTCAGTGGAGATATTCAGATGCTGTGGATGTATTATTTATGTGCCTTAGTCCAGAACTAGACAACCTCCAGCAACCAATCACACAATAGCATGTAGGTCTTAAAAAAGATTCTAAAATGCAAACTAAAATAAGTACAATGACCATCCTATGGATTCTGAATCAAAAATTGTATCAGTCACATAATTAAGCTCCAGGAGATTCATTCCGGGGTTTGAATATGAGTTGTTCCTGTATTTGCATGAACTTAACCCTGTAGTACCTCTCTAACATTTACCAAAAATTAACCTACTCCCCAACCGCTTACCTAAGCCTAACCGTTCAACATCCCCACCTTGTAACTCTGTCCTCCAGAGAACTCTCTACTTGAAGCCAACCAACTCTATCCTGGGCTGGGCTATAAGTCCATTCTCAGCTGGCCAATAAGTCGACCAGCATGACCCTGGTTTAAACACGGAGCTCTGCAAACTGATTGGACCTTAATCTATCCTAAAAGGTGTAGCTGTGCCGGAATTACAGGAGCCACTTAGTATTCTGGCTGCAGGACGACTCTTGTTCGCTTATTGACAGCTTTTATACTCGGTGTCACCTTGCGGATCAATCCAAACTTGCCAAGCGGAGGACCGAATGCCATTAGTTCTGTGGGAGAAAGTGAGCATATACAGCATGTCAGAACCCCTCTATCTCTGATGATGTGCGGTGTGAGAGGCTGGAGGAGGCCAAAGTGGGGGCTATAAAATCTAATTGTTCTCCTGCGATCCAGAGGCATAATACCAATTAAAACCATCCTCTCCAAACGGGTTGTTTCATCTTAGTGTAATTCTGATGCCCTTCTTCTACTCCTCTGTATGAGTTAAAACGCAATTGTTTTTGAATGAGTGATGGCTTTAGGGGTTTATATATTTGAGGTGTAAGTGAGGTTTGTGGCAATTAAAAACACCGCACAACAAAAATTTTGCTTCTTGAACACTGTTAGGTGTTTCTTATAGGTTTTTGGGTGCTAATCACGAATATCACATCCAAATTTATGTATCATGTACCTTTTAAGAGAAATCTTTACTTTTATAACAATCTTTGCTTAAATTTCTCTGCCAAAAACAAGTAAATTGAATATCCTAATCTGCCTTCAGCAATGAGACCTGTGCCATTGACGACAGTCTCCCAATTCTGAAACCACCCGAGGATTGGACCTTAGACGAACCAGATGAAGAAACTCCAGCGCAGGGCACTGACAGTGACATTGACCCAGATTTTGAACCTTGCTCATCAGGTTATCCACATCTGATAACACAGTCAGAATTGAACGATTTGTTCAGATATTTGGGTCTGTAAAAAGACAAAGCAGAGTTTCTGGGTTCCAGGCTGCAGGGATGGTGTCTGCTTTCACCAGGTATGAAAATTTCTATGTTTAGAAGCCGACATCATGATATCACCAAATTTCCTCAGTCTCTGTTTCTGTTGAAAGATTGTTCTCGGCCTTGGGTTGTGATCACAATCCGAAAGTCTCTCCATCGATTCGTCAATGCTAAATTGAAACTGGAATATCTGCACACAACGTATTAGAATATGGAACTGTTGCTCAACCACATCCAGGAGAGCAGGTTCAACTGGAACATCTGTGGAGATCTGAAAGTCGTTGCTCTGTTAGTGGGACTGCAGCTCGGCTATACCAAGTACTCTTGTTTCATCTGTGAATATGACTGCCGTGCCAAAGAGTCACATTACTGTCGACAGAGCTGGCCACTTCACCACTTTTCTATAAGAAAAGTCAGTTCCAAGACAGAAATATGTTCCACACGAACCGTTTGTCGAGCCGGCAAGGATATTTTTGCCTCCTCTACACATAAAACTTGTACTCATAAAAAATTTTGTGAAAGCACTAAAAAAGAAAGGCAAAGGTTTTCACTATTTAAGACAGATGTTTCCAAGAATAAGTGACGCGAAGATCAAAGAAGGCATTTTTGTTGGTCCCCAGATCAGACATGTTATGAGTGACAAGCGGTTTGAAGAGCTGTTAGTTGGCCAGGAAAAACTTGCCTGGAAAGCCTTCAAAGATGTTGTTGACAATTTTCTGGGCAAGTACAGAGCGCCAAACTACGTTGAAGTCGTAGACAAACTTCTCTGAGCATATCAGAAAACGAAGTGAACAAACTTTGAACGTAGGAAAGCGAGAACCTGTTGTTCCAAGGACATGGTTGGTAAGAGTCTGATGTGACACTGGCGAGGTCTTGCATTAAATGGCGATATCAAACGACCTATCCAATGTACTTTTTTTTTCAAGGACATGATAAGGAATTACAATTCCTTATTTCAGCCCTGTAGGTACCCGGTAAATGGGAGAATTAGTAACGAGTGAGTAAGTCAGTGAGGGCTTTGGTGTTTACAGGTATAGAAGATTCCTGTTATGTTGATTGCTTATTTTCCTTTTTCAGGTCTGTCTTTCTCCTGTTCCCTTCCTTTTTGGATCAGAGGTTTTGTTAAGTATGAGGGACTAATACCATATCATATAAGCAATGTGCAAAGCTGGAACAATACATAGAACCAGTAACAGAAACCTGAAGACCAGTACTATACCTGCTAAAAATCTAGAGGGAGCCGTTCCCAGCCCCTCCCACAATGAGTAATGACTGAAGTATAACATCATGGCTGTATGTTGTTTTTCTCCATGAGGACATTGTGTTCTCTGTTAACTGTCTTCCATAGAGCCAGGACCGTGTTCCTTGTGCGTTATTAATGGACGTGTGGCCTCGTCCCACAGCACCTGGATTAACTTGTCCTGTACCAAACCTCATGAAGCCATCAGGAGTACACATCAATCAGTGCACTCCCACAGACACACACATATCAATCCAGAGTGAGGCTGGAGGTGACGGCGAAGGGGACGTGGAATTAATGAGCAAAGAGTAGACAGGTTCAGAGACAGAATGATCCCGTATGATCCGCCTGCCAAAGTGAGCCGTGCATTTCGTCATGGGTGAGCGAGAGGCCACAGCACTGTTGGAACTACATCCAAAAGACAAAGGTGGAACCGTATGGTTAGAAACCACAGGAGAGTAAATAACACAACAGCAGCCATGTTTCCATCCATATGATGACGGTCATAACCCCGAATCGATACCTGCGTTTATTGTCTACATTTATCTTAAACTTAAAGTGACTGGACATATTATTGGATACACCTCCCCAGGAAGGTGCTAAGCATCTGCTGCTACGCTTTCACCAACATTAATCATGTAAACGTAAAACATGATTTAATATGGAACTTAAAAGGTACATGTATATAATCAATACCTTATTATTATTATTAACTACTTGGTTCCCCCATGGAATCTTCATTCTCTGAAATCTACCTCATAGGTAGAAGGGCGATTTTTTTTTTTGCGCTTAAGGGCATTAAGCTCTTTATTAAAACAGGATAAATCAAGGAAATATAATAAAATTGCTCTTGATGTATGTGAATATTTAATCAGCACCATGGACAGGGTCACTGTAATAAGACCCTGTACTTTGTCACTGCGTCAGGAACATTCACTATTTTTTATTAATTACTAGCGGAATACAAAGGCTCCGCTATGGAGGAGAACTTGACAAATTGAAATTTGAAAGGCAATGTTTTTTTGAATGAGTTTACATATTTCGTATAACGTAATATCATAGAGTGACGTTTGTGGCAATTAAAAATCTGAAATGAGTATGTGGAATGAATATAGTATGTCCATGCAATGTCCATGCATTTGCTTTTTCACATAAATATATTAGTAGGTTTTCCAAAGACATGATAAGGAATAACAGAGCCAAGTTTCAGCTTTGGTGGTTCTCGCCAAGAACCCAGTCCATCCAAGGTGTTGTGTTTGATGGCGATAGCGAACGAACAATTGAACATAGGAAAGCGAGAACCCATTTTTCCAAGGACATGTTCGGGAATCACAAATTTCAGCATTATAGGTACTCGGGAAGTGGAAGATTATCCACAAACTTTAGCCATGTAGAGTCTCTGCTGGTTAAACAAACCCCCTCAGGTCTGACGGATGGCCTGTGCGGCCGCTCGTGTTCAGACTGCTGCTGAATTTTGTTTTAACACAGAATTTCTCACGCCTACTAAATAATTCTTGTGTGTTTGCAGTAGAAGTTGGAGATGCACTGCGGGAGGCACCAGCACTTGTGTTCCAGAGTCCTACATTCGGAATTCTATAAACTATACAAGGAAAAGCAAAGGAATCCAGGTATAACTTTACCAGGTTTAATCTCTCTCTCTCTCTCTCTCTCTCTCTCGCTCACTTTTCTTGATTGTGGTGTCTACCAGTTTTTCTCTTTCAGACTCTTGTTTGTCTTTATAAGAATCACTCTCTCTCACTTTGTCATCTCTCTATAAAAATATTTATATTTTCCACTAACACATTCTTTTTTTCGCTTTCATTTCTCACAATTGTTCCCTCGGTCTCTTAGCACACACTCTTTCATCTCTTGCTCACTCTTATAATGGTAGTCTTGTCTTTTATCTGTTCCTCAATGAGGATGAGTCCTCCCAATGTTTCCTCCTAAAAATAACATAGCAGGGAGATTTTTCTTGCCACTGTTGCTTGGGCTTGCTCTTTGGGAGCTCAGGCTTTGTGACAATGAATCGTTGTAAAAAGCACTATATAAATTAAAAAAGGGGGCTCTGTCATCTGTATCACATGATACAGCAAGGAAAAACGGGGGTGTGGCCCTGTAATGCGTATCCTATGGTTCAGTGGGGGAATAGCCATAGGGCTCTGTCCTGCTCGTTCCATGGTGTGTATCCCATGAATCGGCAGGAAAAAGTGGCATGGGGCTCGGTTGTGGGCATCCCATGGTTTGGCAGAAAAAAAGAGGGGTGGGGCTCTGCCGTGTGTATACTATGGTTCGGCAGGGTAAAATGGCGTGGGGCCCTGTTGTGCATACCATGGTTCCTCAGGGAATAGGGGTGTGGGGCTCCGTCGTACATATCCTTTGGTCTGGCAGAGAAAAGGAGAGTGAGGCA
>JAOUQT010052663.1:0-10760 GCA_025769995.1 Xyliphius kryptos | reverse complement strand
TGCACACTCACCAGATCTAAATATTATTCAGACACTTTGGGGGTTTTTGGAGGAGCGAGTCAGGAATGTTGTACTCCACCAGCATCACGTAGCGACCTGGTCACCATCCTGCAAAAAGAATGGCTTAAAATCCCTCTGACCAGTGTGCAGGACTTGTAGATGTCATTCCCAAGATGAATTGACGCTGTATTGGCCGCAAAAGGAGGACCTACACCATACTAATCAATTATTGTGCTCTAAAACCAGGTGTTTCAGGTTCATTGTCCAACCCCTGTAGGTATATTTGATATTTAACCTCTTTAATGTAAAGCTATTAAATATCTGCTTCAAACACTTAAGTTAATTACCTCAAATTTGTCGGTAAGTACAATACTTGAGTAATTGAACTTTATTACTATTACTTCATCACTTGTCTAAATGGTTTGCAGACTACAAAGTTAATAACCCTGAGTAAGTGTGCAACACTGGGGTCGTTAATGCTAAATCTCCACCATGTAGCATAAGGTTTGTCAAGTGTGTTTGCACCAAAATTGTTTGATGTAGTTAGATTCTAAATGAGCTGTGCTTGGACTGGTAAAAATGTTAATTGTCAAAGCTTCTGTCATATTTTTTTTTAAAAAAACTGACGAGACATTTTCTCCCAATTATAATCCACGATGAGAGTGTCTCTACCTGACTAACCGTGTGTCTTTTTTTGACAGTGTGGTGTCATATTAGGGCTAAGCAACATGTTTCCAAGGAAAAAAAAATGAACCCTTTTAAGTATTTCAAATTTTCTCTTACATCTACAGTAAAATTATTCTTTTTTTTTTCTATTTTTCTTTAAATACAAAGACAGATTCCACTTCAAAGAAAGCACTCCATAGTACATCAGTGTCTTAAATAAAAAGAATTGAACTAGACCACTCTTTTATCAAATGGGAATGTAGTTAAAACTGCCTTTTTAAAGTCATTTTTTGCATCTCATATTTTTTTTGCAAAGAACACCAGTGTTGTGAAGGAAATTAGGCTTTCAAATTATGAGTGGCATGGCAGCATGGGGGTTATTACATCTGCCTCTCAGCTCTAGGGACTCAAAGTTAGATCCCTATCTAGGTGGAGTTTTCATGCTCTCCTTGTGTCCTGTGTCCATCTGGGTTTTGTCCCAAAATCCAAAAACATTATATAAAGGTAAATTGCCCTTATATAGTGTGTGTTTGTGTGTGCGTGTGCCCAGCGATGAATGAATTATTGCTCTGTCCTGAGTGTATCTGACCTGCGCCTAAAGTGTTCTACCCGTATGAGCAGGGGAACCCCCATGCGACCCTAGTATTACGTATTAAGCGGTCAAAATAATAAGATAAGATATATATGCTTAGTATTTGTATAACTGACACAGTTGCTTAATGTGTAACCTTTTATTTTTCTTGTGGCTTTTAAAGGCCATAAGTTTTATTAAGGCTTTTGAAAAATCTCATTTGGATCTTATCTTATGAATATTTAAATTTATTGTTCTAAATACTCGTCTCATGTATTGTATTCTGTGATTAGTTTTTTTTTTTTTTGCTGTTGTTTTTATTCTGTTAAGGTGTAACAATTAAGCTGCTGATCTATGAAATGCAATAATTTATGATATATATTTGCCAGTTTCAAATGTGAGGCATTTAAAACCTGTAGAATGTAAATACTTTCCTCTTCCTTCTCATAATACAGGCATCTGTATGTTTTATCTACTGTACATACCAATAGACACAATCAGAAATGACTACACACATGCAGTATTTTCCCCCACTGTCCGTGACTACAGGAAGTGTTTTTTTCATTCCAGCTACAGCACCTGAATAAAGAAGGATTACTGAGAATATGGCTTGAAATGTTTTACTAAAAGTCAATAGATCTATGAACAGAAAGTTATGGTAGGAAACAAATTCAACCCCATAGTATTAACATACAGTGCGCAGGGAAAGTATTAAGACCCCTTTAAATGTTTCACTCTGTTTCATTGAAGCCATTTGCTAAAATCCAAAAAAGTTCATTTTATTTCTCATTAATGTACACTCAGCACCCCGTCTTGACAGAAAAAACCCCAGAAATCTTTGCAAACTTAAGAAAGAATAACTGATCATAAGTAGTGACCATGTGGCCATGTATCCATTGCTCAGTATTGAGTAGAAACACTCATTTGATCTGGTACAGACATTAATCTTTTTGGTATGATGTTTTTCATACCTGGATTTGGGAATCTTTTGCTATTCTTCCATACAGATCCTCTTCAGTTCCATCAGGTTGAATGGTAAACAATAGTGGACCGCCATTTTTAGGTCTCTCCAGAGATGCTCAATTGGGTTTAGGTCAGGGCTCTTGATTGGCCAGTCAAGAACAGTCACAAAGTTTGTTCTAAAGCAACTCCTTTGTTATTTTAGCTGAGGGCAATTGTCTTGTTGGAAGGTGAACCTTTGGCCCAGTCTGAGGTCCTGAGCACTTCCATCTCCCTACTGCATCCCTGGAGCTTAGCATCAGTGATCTTTGGTTCTTCTTTACCTCTGTCACCAAGGCTCTTCTCCCACCATTGCTTAGTTTAAGTGGACGGCCAGGTCTAGGTAGAGTTATGGTCATCCCAAACTTTTTCCATTTAAGGATTATGGGAGCCAGAGTGCTCTTTTGTAGATTTAGCCAGATCTGTGGCTTGACACAATTTTGTCTCTGAGCTCCTGGAGCATTTCCTTCGACCTCATAATTCTAACTTGCTCTGACATGCACGGTAAGCTGTGAGGTCTTATATAGACAGGTGTGTGCCTTTCCTAATAAAGTCCAATCAGTGTAATTAAACACTCCAATTTAGGAGTGAACCCATCTGATGTATCAGAAGAAATGGTCAGCATGACAGTTAAATATGAGCAAATACAGCCAAGGGTCTGAATACTTATGACTGTGATATTTTCAACATTTGTTCATTTAGCGGACGCTTTTACCCAAAGCGACTTACAAGTATCCCTCTTAATATTTGGGGTCAGAACACAGGGGTACATACAGAACTCCTGGAGCAATGAGGGTTAAGGGTCTTGCTCAAGGAACCACATTGGTAACTTCAGTGGTCCTGGGATTCGAACCCACAACATTTTGTATTTTAATCTTTATTTAAGCGAGTGTGTGTCCAGTGATGGATTGTCAACCTGTTCTGCTTGTATCTGCCTCACGCCCAAAATTTCCTTCCTGGAAGGGCATGCGGAACCCCCTGCGACCCTAATGGACGTTTAATCAGAGGACAATAAAATGAGATGAGATCATCAAGGTCTATAGGTTAGTGCCTTTTTTCCACAACATTTTGTACACAAAAATGCATCGCCTTTATATTTAACAATGTTATGAACTAATCCTTTGAAATAAACTGCAATTCAATAATTACAAATATATGTACAGATGTCATATTCTAAAGCAATTGTTTATTCAAACCGTACACTATTGTAAGCTGACCAAGCACACAATATGTTCTATGCCACACCTATAAAACACTAGTAGTGAGCAAAAGAAAGAGAACTTGCTGGGTAACATTTTTGTCCTTTACTGTAAGCTCCTCCCTGGCTACTTTCATTTTGAGGGACTGGTTGAATGAATACGGTACAAAAACTGGGATTTAAGAAAGATTTGATGTTAAACTGGCAAGATGTCAGAACTATCGAACTTAAATCCCAGCAGTTTTAGTAACGACAACCTGGAGGGTGTAACCTTCTTCAAAAAAGAGGAGTTTGAAGAAGACTGGGATAAAATATCTGACTCTAGTTTCAGCCAGGTCTACAAAGTGAAGATGAAGATGTGGCGGGAGAAGTGTGCCATGAAGATTTTCTCTACCTCCAGTGATTACAGGTACATTTGTCTAAACTTAAGTTTTATGTATCTGCCTATAAAGCAAGTTTTTTCTTTTTGTAAACTGTATTATGCTGGGACTTTTATGCTGCAACAGGAGTATCAGGATATGTTGTTAAAATATTTTGTTTCTAAGAATATTCATTCATTTTCTTCCACTTAATTCTCTACTATGGTCGTAGGGGTTCCCCATGCCCATCCAGGAAGGTTTTGGGTACTGGGCTGATACATCCAGGACAGGGCGCCAATCTATTGCTGGACACACACTCACACAGCCGCAACACAAACACACACTCTTAGCGCAGTCACTTTACCTTGGATCCATGTTTTTGAATTGTAGAAGGAAACCGGAGAACCCGGAGGAAACCCACACGGACACAAGGAGAACATGGAAACTCCACTAAGATCGGGATTCTAACCAGGAATCCCCAGCCCTGAGAGGCGAACATGCTAACCTCTAAGCCACCATGCCGCCTTTGTTAGAATATAATTAACAAAAATGTAAGGTGTGGATCACAATAGTTTAATTTATATAGCACTTGTTACAACAGTACATTGTCACAAAGCAGCTACATGGTATTCTAAGCCTTAAACACTCAAAAGCAAGCTGAAGTGACCATGGCAAGAAACAATTTTTAAGGAAGAAACCTTGTGAGGACCATGCCTCAGTAGGAGACTTATCTTACTTGAGTGGCCGAGCAGCATCAAGTGCAGATAGGACTGTAGGCTAAAGAAACATTAAGGTACCTAGAGGCAGTCATGGGCTTGTGGTTGAAAAAACAGTTTTGTAACCTGAAGGTCCCTTGTTCAATTCCTAGTCCCACCAAGTACTTTGTCTAAAGTGCACTTGGTAAAGGCACCTTGCCATTTGAGCTTTGATGATCGTGTCATCTTTGGCACATGGAGTTTCATTATAAGCAAGCTGGAATGGGAAATCCAGTTTTTTCTATCTGTATCTGATGACTTTGAGTCATCCAATATATATGTTCTGGTTGCAGTGTTTGAAGCAGCAGGATACTGTATAAAGTAACAATCATTTGTTAAAGTCCCCCCAAGAGCATATGGTTGCCTGTCTGCGAAACAATCCCAAATCGTTCGTCCGTTGTCCCAAAAATGACAATTTATTGTATCACAATAACACTTAATTAAATTAAATTAATTAATTACATATTGCAGAGTGGGTGGCATGGTGGCTTAGTGGTTCGCAGATTGGAATCCCAATCTGGGTGGAGTTTCCATGTCCTCTCCATGTCCGAGTAGGTTTCCTCCGGCTTCTCCAGTTTCCTCCCACAGTCCAAAAATATGGATTCAAGGTAAATTGGCTGCTTTAAATTGCTCTCTATAGAGCGTGTTTGTGTGTGTGGCTGTGTGAATGAGTGTGTGCCCAGCGATAGATTGAGTCAACCACCACCCTAATACTTATGGGGTTCCTGATTATGGACAGAAACAGATTGACTACTGTAATTGTAGAACTACAACTTCTATTGATATGTTTAGTGGAGCTGAGGTAATGGACAGAAAGTATAGAAACATTATTGTATGCCTAATGAAAATATGTATGTTTACAACAGTTTTGTTTTATTTTTTACTTCTAGAAGTTAAAAATAATAATGTGTCATTTTTCAAAGAAATATGTTGCAGGTCTCCAAACTTGGAAAGTTGAAATTTAAATACTTGATATCTGTTTATGGACTTTGTGAAAACCCTCCTGCTGCTGTGATGGAGTATATGAACAAAGGATCCCTGGACAGTTTGCTTACTACCCATGTTTTGACGTGGCCAAAAAAATTTCAAATGATCCACGAGGTGACTATGGGATTGAATTTCCTGCACAGCATGAAGCCTCCTCTCCTTCATCTGAACCTGAAGCTATCCAACATTCTCTTTGACGATCACCTTCATGTTAAGGTAAACTAGCTGTAGTTGGATGTATACATTGAAGAGTTTTACATTATAATACAATATCCTTTGTTAGGGGTCTACTCCCACTTTGTTGGGTGTGGTAGCCCAGTGGTTAGGGTGTTGTACGTATAGTTGACGTGTAACCAATGTAGAAAAGACCTTCAGCGTAGAAATTACATTGGGTTATTTTGTGATCTCACAGTTTGTTATAAGTCTTATTCTTGGCATGATCTTTATTGGTTAACCCCTCATGGGAAGTCTTGAAATTGGTCTGTGGTCTTAAAGTGTTACCATTTGTACACATCTGTGGATCGCTGGTATTCAGTTTAGAAATGATTTGTATTTCTTCCTGGTCTGGTGAGCACCTGCTTCTCATCTAAAGTCCTTTAAATGTATTTTGGTTGTGCCAAGTTACACTTCCACAAACACGCTGTGAAGCAGGCGTGTCCAATACGTTGATCACGATCAACCGATCGATCGCACAGTGCACATTGGTGAATCGCAGCGAAACACTCCATATGTCATGTTTGGTTGATACTTCCTCCTGTCAATGATGCTTTTCTCCTCCTGCTGGTGATTTGTGTTGTTAATCATGTTTTTTTTAAATTATAAAGTTTTTATTGGTTAATTTTTATCACTTAATCAGGTCAGAGTTCAAAGTGATAGAGTAGAGTTCACATGCTAGGCTGTTAGCTTATGGTTCCACATTGTTGTTATTCTCTGCTGTTGTTACTTCTTGGAAAGTATCGCTTGTAAGTTATATTTATGTTTACATTTAATTAGAATATTATAATTGTAAGAGGAAACTTTTTTATATGTTGCATATAAATGTTTGCCAAACAGCAATTGTAGCACATAGCACAAATGTAACAGCATTTTTTTGGTTCAACCCACTTATGTAAATCTGGCTTTTCCCCACATGAAAATAATAAAGTACAGAAATCGGTCCACCCTCACTGATAATCATTTGGAAGCCTTCTTGAGAATTGGCATTAGTAGCTACTGTTCAGGCTACTTCCACCTGGCTGACATCATTCAGTGCAAATCATCAGAATAATAATGATTTTTCAGTGGATTGCCCTGTACTGCTTTTAACATCAACATGATGAGTGTAAAAAGGGTTAAACATTAAAACTAAAAAAAAAAAAAAAAAAAAAGAGAAATCCTGGTAGATCGCAATGACCTCTCAGGTCAGAAAACTGTGGGCACCCCTGCTGTAAATATTAAATTATGCCCACTCACTCCTGCCTGTCTCTTTATGGATTGTAAACACCTTACTCAAATTTAATTTTAAAATATTTTTTACATTTATCAATTTTACATTTTCAAAGTGACTTACAAATGAGAGAACAACACAATTCAGTAGTTAAGGAGAAACCAGCAACACTGTAGAATCCTCAAATTGAACGGTGTCTGTGCTTGTTTTTAATTTTATTGCAAGTTCCTGTGGAAGAGATGTGTTTTGAGAAGTTTCTTAAAAATGCTAAAGGCCTCATTAACCTCATGGACAGTGTTGAGAAGATGGTTCCACCATTTAGCAGTGGTGAGAATTAGCACCACAGTGAGTTGGAATCACCAGGTGATTCATCACAAGAGCAGAGTAAACGAGTTGCAGTGTATTTTGGAAAGATGGATTGAGGGTAAAAGGGAGCAGATTCCGAGATTGTCCTGTAGGCCAAAGTCAGTGTCTTGTACTGAATGCAAGCAGCTGCAGAGAGTCAATGGAGAGAGAGAGAGAGAGGAGAGACATGAGTTTGCTTGGGCTGGTTGAACACAAGTCAGGCTGCAGAGTTTTGAACCAGCTGTAGAGGCCTGACTGTGGAAGCAAGAGTTCGGCAAGCAAAGCTTTACAATAGTCGAGCTGGGACAGGATGAGGGCTTGGACCTGTTTTAACGATATGTTTGCTATATTTTTGATAAAATACAGTTAATTGAAAAATTACAAATTACAATAAATTCAAATAAATATTTCTCTGTCAGCTTTCAGATTTTGGCCTAATTAAATGGGAAACATCGAGTAGCAAGATGACGTTTGTCGAGCATTTAGCGGCTCGGGGAAACATTGCTTACATTCCTCCAGAGTCTTTTACCCAAAATCCTGAACCTCCAACATCAAAATTTGATGTTTACAGGTGAGAAACAATACATAATTTTTGGGTAACACTTTTTATGAATCCGGTATTCATTGTGCATTATAAATGCCTTTGTGAAGCTTTATAAAGCATTCATTATGCTTGTTCATAACATTTGTCATAAGCCATAATGTACAAAGTTACGTTATGTTAATGTACATAGTCATGAATTATTCTAAAAAATTTGACATAAGGCTTTTTATAACCCAAAGTGACATAATGCATTATAATACAAACTTATTTAAACCTTTGATTCTTTGGATGTTCAGACATTCTTACTCAAAACAAGATAATTACACTTTACCTAAAGTCTGTAAAGAGCATTTATAAGTCATTATGTACTATGTATGCAGTCATTTTTAAAGAGGTAATTAATGACAACACTTTACTTAATGCCTGTAAAGAGAGCTTATAAGCTTTTATAAACAGTTATGAGCACTTATAAAGTCATTTTTTTAGGAAAAGCACTTAAACACAAACATTATAAGGCTTTATGCCACTGGTCTCTATGAACAGTTAATGAACAGTCAAAATATATCATTTATAATTCTTTATGCCACTTTGTGTTATAAAGCCTAATGACATGTTCTTACACTTTATGAGTGTGGTTATATACATTTATGGACATTAACAAAGGTGTATTATAGGCTTTATAAATGTGTTAATAATGCATTATGAATACCGGATTCATGTAAAGTGTAACCAAATTTTCTCATATTTCACTTGGCATCTTAACTGTGAATCTAAAATGTAAAATATATTTTTCTTGACAACAGCTGCTCCATTGTAATGTGGGAGATTCTTACACAGACGCGACCATACTCTGGTACATCTATATGCTTCATTCAACTCAAAATAAGTTAAATGTTCAAATGTAAATGTTTGCTTTACTTACGTTTGTTCTACATTTTGATACAGGAATGAATACGACTGAAATTGTGATAAAGGTTTCATCAGGTAAAAGGCCAAGCACTGAGATTATTCCTGAAGATAAACCTCGTGAGTGTGAGGAAATGATTGGCATCATGCAAAACTGCTGGCACCAGGATTTGGTTGAACGTCCAACATTCTCTGGTAATGATCTTTATCGTTTTAAATTCAGTGTTTAGAATTAAGAAGGTACAGTAACAAACCAAATTGACACAATTGTTTAGCACCCCTGTCATCAGACCATGAGACACGACACTATTGTATTTATTTCAATCCAGTAATAAAATGTTAAGCTGTATTTTTCTTTTTTAATCGCTGAAACAATATATACTAATCATACAAATTAATAATGTACCAAATTAGTTTATTTGTTTATTAGGGGGTAGTACATGTAGCTGACATGATACAAATATTTATACACATTGTTATATATTCAGTGAGGCGGCATGGTGACTTAGCACGTTCGCCTCTCAGTGCTGGGGATTCAGGTACTCCGGTTTTACTCCCACAGTCCAAAAACACCTATTTAAAGTGATTTAAATTTAAATTGGTTGCTCTAAATTGCCCCTATATAGTGTGAGTGTGTGCCCAGAATGAATTGGCGCCCTGTCCTGGCTGTATTGTCTGAAACATTCTCTCCTGGATGGGCATGAGGGGTAAAAGATTACGCAGGGTATTAAGATAAGTGTGGTATTATGCAGTACCTTTTGGGGAATTTGTTTTATTTATTTATTTTCCTATTTTACTGTGTTATGAGACCCTTAAGAGCAAGAAATTGTCCTGGGAAGACCAAAAACCGTCTTGCAGCTTTACATTTCTATTTCTGAAACTGTTTGCCGCCATTTTAGTTATTCATTTTGGTTTAGTGTAACTGTAGTAAATTTTACATTGTACTGTAAAAACAGCAGGGTCTTAGGGCTAAGTGTTTAATTAAAAGTTTTAATCACAGTCAGGACTTCAAGGATTCAAGGATTCAGGGAGGCTTTATTGTCATTTCCATCACAAAAAGCATGTCACGGAAACGAAATTATGGCCCACGGACCCAGATTAACCTATAAACTTTTTTTAAACCTAAAAAAAAAAAAACAATATCTACATTATATTATATATATGTCTGCGGCTTTTGATTCATTTCCTCCTCAGACGGAGAAGAACCTGCGTTCCTCATTACTATCAGCCTGAGCTCCTCCTTGGAACTGCGTTTAGCAAACCTGCCAGTAGGTGGCACTGTTGCGCAACAAATAAAAACTCTCTTTTGAAACTTACCTGTTTTGTGATCCATCATCAGCAGAACGTTACAATATATATATATATACTGAGTAAGATAATAAATATAAACTATATAATATACACTATACAATATATAAAAAAATATATAAACAACAGTTTTTTCCTTTTTAAATTTTTAGCAGCGAAAATGGAGTGAAATACAGCAGAGACAGTAGATTATGTGGCAATAAGTAAACCTTAACTTTAAATAGTGAATTATGGTTACCAGTGAGGGGAAAGTGTTGTAGTGTGATTGTAATGTGTTTATGAGGAGTTTATGAGTCTTACAGCTTCCGAAACAACTTGTTCCTCAGTCTGCTGGTTCTGCACTTAATGCTCCGCAGTCTCCTGCCGAAGGGGAGCGGAACAAAGTGTGTGTGCTGGGTGAGTGGGGTCCTTCATGATGCAGGAGGCCCCTTTCCTGCATCTGGAGGTGTTAATGTTCGTGGTGGTGGGGAGACCGACTCCAACAGTCCTCTGTGCAGCCTTCACCACCCTCTGCAAAGCTTTCCTGTCTGCAGCAGAGCAGCTTCCATGCAACACATTGATGCTGGAGCACAGCACGCTCTCCATCACACATCTGTAGAAGGAGGTGAGGACTGAGCTTCCGAGTCCGGCTCTCCTCAGCCGTCTGAGAAAGTAGAGCCGCTGGTGTGCCTTTCTGACCAGACTGGAAGTGTTGTT
>JAOUQT010052653.1:0-10760 GCA_025769995.1 Xyliphius kryptos | reverse complement strand
AGAGAGAGAGAGAGAGAGAGAGAGAGAGAGAGAGAGAGAGAGAGAGAGAGAGGGCGAGCGAGAATTAATACATCCATCAGAAGAAGTCAAACGTAACAGAATTTGAGGTTTAAACCAGAAAACACAGGGTGTGAGGTTTGGGCTCGACCCAAAGACAACAAACTAGATGTTGCATGTTCTCCATCTAGGCTTTCGGCCACAGAAAAAATGGGTTTAGACGCAGAATATCCAAGTTTAAGATCTTTAAATTTAAATACGAGAGTAAAGTCACAGCAAAAAAAAAACGTAAACAACTTCAGGGAGGTCTTTTAAGAGAACAGATGTCATCGGCCTTCAAATACAGTGATCCTTAAGGAGGACCTTAACCAGAATCTTTGGAAACCACCAGATGTGCAGAAAGGTGCTGGGGTGTTTCAAGGTTTAGAGATCGAGAGAAGTAGAGATCTGCACAGAGAGAGCGAGACAGGACTAATGAGATGACCAGTTCCATACCTCCAGGCAGGGTGAAGGGTATTAATTATACCCCCCTGTTCTGCAACACATGGGAGGGGGGTGTAACACCAAGGTAACAGTGCTGCTGCTTCATGAGCTTCTTGGTCTCAGCCCCTCCCTTAATGGAAACGGATGATTGAGCCCCTTCCAGGGATTCTGGGTAGTGGGTTGTAGGTTGTAGGGGGTGGGCAATATGGCAGAAATATCATATCACGATTTGAATTTTTTTCAAGGATCACGATACCGATTTTAATCTTTTTTTTTTGTGTCTACAACCAAACTGATCTTCCAATTTTTAAACATAGCTTTAAAAAAATAACCAACAATTTTTTCGGCTAAACCTACTTTTTGAACAGATTTGAATCGTGCGTGCAAGACGTAACCCATCGCTGTAACTTAAATATTATTATTAATATTTAGGGCGACACGGTGGCCCTTACGTTAGCATGTGGTTAGCATGTTCGCCTCAGCGCTGGGGATTCATGGTTCAAATTCCAATCTGGGTTTCCATGTCCTCCCCGAGTCTGCATAGGTTTCCTCCGGGTTCTACGGTTTCCTTCCACAATCCAAAAAAAAAAACCATGGGTTCAAGGTGAATTGACTGTTGTAAATTGCACCATATAGTGTGTGTTTGAGTGTGAGCCCAGCGATTCGTAGAGGATTAAGCGGACGATAATGAATGAATGTTAATATTCAACACATTCATTGAAGTCTTAAATTTGGAGTAATTTGGAGTACAATGTGATTCAGAACGAAAACAAAGTGCAAAAATATGCCCACGTTCTGTCTTTTTTATCCTGGCACGACATTCTGAATAAATCTGTAGCATGGCCGTGTTGGAGAATACTTTGCAGCTGGGTAACTCGTATCGCAGGTCAACAACTTGTACTCGTTTTCCACTGTTTGGTAAAGAACCAGATCCTGCTTCCGTTACCTCGCCATCGTTTCCTCGTCTTCACTCTATGGAGTGCCTCTCTCAGCTGCCCGTGTTGGCATTGTTTGTTTTGGTCCGACTCTCGCGGTAGCCTTTGCGGTAGCTACTTTTTTGGCTACTTGACTTTCAGTGTGTTGTTTGGGATGTCACCTTTCAAAGTGGTTCAAAAGGTTGGTCATGTGACCCTCCAACATTATAACCACATCTGTGCAAACTGTGCATTGTTTGCGTCACGTCGGCTTGGTCTGTATTACCACTGTCTACTCTTGGGGGGGGGGGGGGGGTACTGTATTTCTGCTCGCTTGTGAAAAAGTGGAGAGCGCGTAAACGAACATGTTCCGTGTGCTGTGATTGGTTTCTCTGCGTGCCACTAGGGTCAATTAAGGGGAACTAGCCAATGGTCCACTTTGGCTGAGCGCAGGACTGCTGAACGATTCTGTGATTTCTCTGTGATTGTGTATCGTGGACACATTAAAGTCCTTCTGGATTTATTACGGTCGTACGGCACACCCCTGGTGGGTGGATGCTGCTCTGTGATGCCGTTTTCAGTGCCCCCTGTGGCAGCGAGGCTATAAAAGTTTGAACCGATCGACTGTACAGAAGCTTTTCCACTTGTTTTCGGGGCAGAAAGCTTTCTAAAGATCAATGGCTGCTTTTGGAAATTGCAAAGTGCCAGTGCAAATGCTCTTTGGCCGGGCACCAGGTCAGATGTGCCCGCGGTGTCGCCGCTGTTTTCAATCAACGAGACGTTCTGGAAGGGTCCATCTTGTTTACTTTCACTCCTGCAGATGCAGCACGATGCACAATGAGGCCTTTGTGTTCTGGTGCTCTGGTTCAAATGGAGGCAGATTTGAAACATGTACTCTCATTATGGGATGCACGCACTGCCACAGTGCCTCGCTCTTTAGGACAACGGAACAATCGCAGGCTCCGAGCTGCAAGCTATTAAATCTGACAGCGTTCCGAGGAATTCTTCTCTGGAGAGGATTAACACTGAGCTGTGGACCTGAGCCGGACCGAGCGCTCCGTCTGATCCGTTCAGATCACACGCCGGGGCTCAGGGTTCGAAAGTCCTCCAAATATTAAAAATCTTAAATCATTCAGGAGGATAAACATTATTTTATAACAATACCACCATGAGGACGGTGCGGTGGCTTAGTGGTTAGCATGTTCTCTTCTTCGAATTCCAATCTGGGTGCTGTTTCCATGTTCTCCCCATGTCCCCATGGGTTTCCTCCGGGGTCTCCCACAGTTCAAAACCATGGATTTAAGGGGAATAAGTTGCTCAAATATTCTAATTGGACCCTAAATACAGTGTGTGTGTGTCCAGTGATGGATTGGTGTCCTGTCCTGGGTGTATCTGCCCAGCACAAAAACCGCTCCCCTGGATGGGCATGGGGACCCCCCTCCCCCAGTGACCTTAATATAGGGTTAAGCAGAAGATAATGAATAAAGGAAAATAATTTTAAACTGTTGTAACAAAAATATTAGAAATATAAGGAAGACATACCATTTTTGCTCAGTGTTTGTTGTTGTTGTGCTTCTCTGCAGCTGAGACGCACACGTCTGTCGTACTTTGTTCATTTTAACCTTTAAGACAAACATGAGGGTTTTGGTTTTCCTCAGATCTGAAACCTTAAATAGCTCGTGTTTGTCTCGCTCTGTGTTTCTCACCGCTGTGGTGTTTGTTTCCTCCGAATATTTACTTTATTCAATAAGCAGCTCGTTTCCCTCAGTCTGGCTCCTATACGGGTCTGATTGGGGGAGCTGACCATCACTGGGATGGTGCTGATTATTCTGTTCTTGCAGAGACACTTCCATTATACAAACAAAAGTATCAGAATATTTATTTAGTTATTTAGCAGACGCTTTATCCAAAGTGACTAACAAGTATCCCAACTTGGTTGGGATCAGAACACAGGGTTAATACAGAACCCTGGAACAATGAGGGTTAAGGGTCTTGCTCAAGGACCCACATTGGTAACTTCAGTGAACCTGGGATTTGAACCCCCAACCTTTTGATTGATAGTCCAACACCCTAACCACTGAGCTACCACTCCCACCAAATAGTTTATCGTTAAAATAAAACTTGTTACAGTAAATTATAGTAGAATGCATATAACAGCATTTTTAAATATTTATAAAAGTAAAAGTTCACGGTCATTTTAAATTTCCTAACCTGACTCCTCACCTGGTGGTGTTGTGAAGACCGTTTTTTACTCCCAGCATCAATAAGTGTGGAACTGCAACTGGCAATCGACCTGGACATTCAATATTACAATAAAAAAATTTGTTGCGTATGACATAAAAAATTGAACATGGCAAAAAATAAATGTTAAAGTGGCATAACTAACCTCTCTTTTGTATAAGATGAATTTCTCCAGATGGGTACGAGAGGATGCACTACAAAAAAAAAAAATAAGAACAAAAGCATCTTGAGCAACAAAAACAATAATTGTGTGAAAGCATGTTGGGAAATAAAAAAAAAAAACCTGAGCGATTTCACATTGACCCGATTCCCTTTTCCGTGAGGAACCAACCACAGATTAATTTGTTTAAACCACTAACAAATGGTTTAATTTGTAATACTGTACAAGTCAAAAGTTTGGAACAGACTGTAATTGTAGAACTATAAAGGCCATTATTACAGTGCAACTGATAACATGGACAATAAGTGGAACAGAAAGGAGGCGTTAAAACTTTTGATGTATTAATGCTGCTGCAGTTATTCCACCTACTGGACTCTGATCAAGTGTGAAACCGCCATGTGTCTCAGTTGAGTTCTACCTTTAATTGGCACAGGTTTGCTAAAATCAGAAGTTCGACCGACACTTCTCTGGCCATCCACAGGAAATGTTGCGCTAAAAGAAAAGAAAGTAAAAAAACTTTTATACTCAACCAAGTCTGTTAAAGCTTTTTGGTTTGTAACAATAGTAACACTCGTTACTGCACGCCATTATTTTTTATTTACCACCCAAAAATCTGTAATAAGGACTTAATAACATTCATTAATATATATTTTCAAGCATTAATTTTAATTCCGATCATAAAGGCTCATAGATCCTATCCTATCCTAACTCATGATGCAAAAGACAAGACAACACTGTGGAGAGGCTGCCGCTTCATAACTGTATGATTAATACAGACATATAATTTGTATATGATCTTACTTCGGTGGTTTCACTCGTCCAAAAGGAAGAGGTTGATTCTTGGAGTATTTCTCCGACACCATCTCCACCAGCTTTCTGTAGTGCTCACGGTCACTTTCCTTTAAAGCCTAAAGCATTTTTAAATAAATCACCCAAATACTAAAAAGTAGGACAAGCAAGACATGTTTTTGTTGATTTTCTTAGTAAAATAAGTTAACTTCCAGTCCATTACTTTAGTATTTCACTCCGCAGTTTGATTTACGCTAATGTCAGTGTGTCTTTGCTATCATTACGATGCAATTTATCAGCAAGTTTTGGCGTTCATTTGCCGTTCCCTTTAAAAGCCTGGTCTGGTCTGATTGCTTTTTAAACAACTCAGTTAGTTAAATAAAGTATCTTTTTACCTAAAAAATACAATTATAACAAACAAGAAACAACCAATAGCAGATGTGTACACAATTTGCAAGTAAAACAACAAGCCTGGGCAAAGGTGGGCTAGTTTTATATGAGATCACAACAACGGTTTGGTTTGTAATTATTCAGGGTGTGTAGTGTAACCTACCTGCTCAACAGTAAGACAGGGTTTTTGTGTTCGGCTGGGGGGATCAAGTTCAGGAAGTTCAGGTCGTGATGGCAGCAGCTGCAATGACCTCCTCTGTCCCCGATCTCGGAGTCTCTCCTGATTGGCCTTATACAGCACTGATCCGATACTATGGACAAAATGTATTTATTAAAACACAATAAACCAACATTGTATTAACAGATTATTTGTATTTAAATAATGAAAATAAACAGTCAGATGGCAATTAACAGTTAAAAAGGCATTGTTAAAATTGAACAATAATAAAAAGAAATTTACTACAATCTAAAGATGTTAGCCAAGTAAGTTTTGTGTACAGACGTTTAGCTTTTAAAAATGTATACCGCTGTATCGCACAAAAAATATGTATAAATTAGGTTCATTCAGCAACAAGATAATACATAAAATAGCGACAATCCTGTGTGACAAGTAAATGTAAAAAGTAACTTCAGTGGATCTGGGATTTGAATCCACAACCTTTAGATTGACAGCCCAACACCCTAACTAATAAGCTACCACACCCATTACCTCATTCCTTATCTCTTTCTCTCATTGGAGGCAGACGATTTTCCTCCTTCTCCTCCTTGCCCTGCTTGATGCTGTCTCTCGTCTCGTCTGAAGGATTTCTGTAGCACAGTTCTTCGAAACGAAAATAAAACTAATTAAATGGTATCTCAATGCTATTGAGATATCTCCTCTACGAAAAGGCAGGGTTTGAGGGAACCAGTGTGTCCTGATTGAACGTTTGCGGCTTGATATATGATGGACACGTGGGAAAGGTAGTTCGTCGTTTGTCAGTCACCCCTTTCTGTTGAGGGCATTGAAAATGTTTATCTATTCGGATTTATCACGTGCAAGCTGCTGATTGGATTGGGCATTGTGCTGGTGTATCGAGAAATTAAAAGAGTTGGGTTAGTTGTTAAATTTCCCCAGCAATTGACAACACAATTGATGTGTTGGGTAGAGCCATGGGCACTTAGTGTTTAAGTCTGGATGAATCGGAGACCAGAAATCAAGGGGCACGAGCAGTTGAAAATCGCAGTTGTTGGACTCCCTTTCGATTATTGACTGAGCCATATCTGCTTATTCGACACGCTTATAAGTGCTGGCTTTGAAGAGTTAAGGCGAATTTCTACTGAGATATAGCTGCTATGGTTTCCTGGCATTGCCAGTCTTTGTCTGTCTTTCTTAAGAACTCATTCTTTCCTTACTGTTGGACCAACTCCACATCTCTACAGTTTGAAACTGGCCTTTGAGCACCTTAATGGCTGTTATTAGTACCCACCCCCTGGCTAGTCTGTGTCAATATCTGTGCTTGTGTTTCCACAATGTTCTCCTTAGAGCACAATGTGAGTGTTTTTTTTGTGCATCTACCAATCTTTCCCTATTTATGTCATATTCAGATTTTTTTTCCATCACCTGAATTTCCCCATTGTGAGACTAATAAATAACAGCATACTGATGTCCAATATACTCACTCTGGCTTCCTTATTAAAGGCTGTGCACCAGTGCAGAAATTGGCGACAGGCCTCTCTTTGTTCGTTATTCCCATTTCCTTTTGTTTTTCTATTAAAGGATTCAAAACAGTTAAAAATATTCCAAGCAAAATTGTCTATTTGTTATACAAAACAACAGTAAATGAATGTAAAACTCTATACTTACCCATTTTAACATCCCCATTGATTGTCCACTTACTTATGCAGTCACTGGGAATTTCATCGATTCCCCTCAGAGCCACATGTCCAGCCTGGGTTACATACACTTTACTACCGCAGTACTTATAGCAAACATGAATTTCAATAACGATAAAACATGATTACACACAAACCTGCATTTGTCGCCGCTCATTGTCGCGCTCATGACGACATGCTCTGTGTTTTGGCAAACGAAGAAGTCCTGCAATCCCTGCAACGGTCTTCTTTACAACTCTAACGAAGACATCTGAAAAACAATGACATGGCTATTTACCCTCAACTACACATGGTGGTTTTATTAAGATCACACCTGAGCACAGGATGCATTTATGAATAGCATTTAATTACTGCAAACCTAAACCTCAATAAAACAGCCTATCAAAAAGAAACTTAAAAAAAATCTTCATCACTATACCCATAAAACAGGGGTGTCTAAACTTTTAACCAAAAAAGTTTATTGAAAATACACGCTGTTATACGACTATTTCCACACAAAGAATGTATTCTGATGTTTAGGAATCAATGTCCACTTTAAAAAAAAACAGACTACATTAAAAAATAATAATAATCTATTTTATTTGTTTATGGCGCCTTTCAGAGCACTCAAGGACGCCTTACAGGAATACAAAATAAGAATGAAATGAAACAGACATTTAAAAGTACAAAACACATCAAATACAAAGTATAGTATGAATGATTACAACTTAATAAAAATAATAACCAATAAATTAGGACTAAAATTCAAAAGGATTAAGAAAAAGCTAATTTAAAGTGATGAGTTCTGAGTTGGGATTTGAAAGTGGATAAACAGTCAATAGAACGGATTTGTATTGGAAGAGAGTTCCAGAGAGATGGAGCAGAGTGGCTGAAAGCTCTAGTTCCTTTAGACGACAGGCAGATAGATGGAAGAGAGAGAAGAAGAGCTGAGGAAGACCTAAGAGTGCGAGCAGGATTATAAATTCAGTGATATAATAGGGAGCTTGACCATGCGGAGCTTTATATGTGACCAGTAAGATTTTGAATTGAATGCGATAATTGACTGGGAGCCAGTGAAGCTCTCTGAGCACTGAGATAATGTGTTCAATGGATGGTGACCTAGTGATGATTCGTGCAGCAGAATTTTGGACTGACTAAAGGTTGTGTAATAGTTTTTGAGGTAAACCATATAAGAGAGAATTACAGTAGTATATTCTGGATGTTACTAGTGCCTGGACAAGAACAGCTGTACTTGAATGGCTAAGAAACGGATGAAGACGATTGATGTTCCTCAAGTGAAAATAGGCATTTTGATCTCAATGCATTACACTATCTAATAAATAAAGATTTTCTAATGAAATATTTTATTCATTGAGATCTATGATAAGTGTCCCTTTGTTTTATTGAGCGGTGAATTTTATCTGTATTTTCAAAGTTCCTGACACAGAGATGATTTTTATATTCTGACCTAATATTTGGGATATGCATGTGTTTTAAAGGCTAATGAATATAAATAATGTTCATTTTTAAAATAGCAGAATCATGACAAGATTTAATTAAAAATGTGAAATTCTAAAAAAATTTACAGAGGAATTAGTCCTCTACATTTAACACTGAGTGAAGTGAACACAGGTGCACAGAGTGGTGGACAGCCCTGTACATATTGTATGTGGGGCAATTAGGGTTAGGTACTTTGCTAAGGGTGGAACTGGGAATCAAACCGGAACCTTCAGGTCGCAAGGTTGGTTCCTAAACCACAAGCCTATGACTACACTACAAGAACCAAATGTGATTTTTCTAAATGCAAAAAAAACCTAAATACTGCAGTAAATTAAATTGTGTGATGTTTACATTTGGAACCATACACTATATCAGTATACCATAATACCATATCACTTTACTCTGTGTTCCAAATTATCATGCAAATAATATTTTCTCAGATTTTCCAAAATAACCTATATGAATTGCCGTCTTTGTAATTTTCCAGTCATCAACTATTGGAGTACAATTGAAATGTTTTTGAACAAACTGCCAATGATCACAGTATATTAAAAAAAAAAATAAAACACTCAAAATGCATGTTCCAAATTATTATGCAATGCAGCGTTTTCAACCTTTTCATTTTTATGAACAACAAAAAAAAGGTCATAAGCATTAGCAGGTTATTACAAACTGAAATAAAACAGTTTTCAAGTCAACACTTTATTCATGGTGGTGTTACATTTGCACATAGGACCCCTTGTTTGAAAGGAGCTTCTAAACTCTCTCATCCATTGAATTTGTCAGGTTTTGGATGCTATCTGCTTCAATTGTTGTGCATGAGAACATAATACCCTCCCAGAGCTGTTGAACTGCCTCCCTCCATCATAAACACTTCTTTTGATGATGCTCCAGTGGTTCTCAATGGGGTTGAGGTCAGGGGAGCATGGGGGCCACATCATAAGTTTGTCCCCTTTTATGCCCATAGCAGCCAGAGATGCAGATGTGTTCTTTGCAGCATGAGACGGTGCATTATCATGCATGAAAATTATCTTGCTGCGGAATTACCCTTATTCTTAAAGCATGACAGGAAGTGCTATTTGAGAAACTCCACATACATTATGGAGGTCATCTTTACCCCTTCAGGGATCCTACATTACCAGCCCAAAACATTACCCCACCTCCTCCTTGTTGGCGCCGTAGCCTTGTTTGCATGGGGTGTCCAACACCCAGCCATCCTCCACTCCATCCATCCGTCTGGACCATCGATCATGGCACAGCACTCATCAGTGAACAAAACAGTTTTGAAGTCAGTTTCGACAGGATGGCGAAGGACCCTGCATCTTGTTGTTCGGGGAACGTGGAGACACCAGCAGCTTCATAAACTTGTCTGCTGCTATGAAAAGGCATTTTTGCTGCAGCTCTTTTGACCTGATATAACAGCCTGTTGGAAAGAGTCCTTTATTTTTTCCTTAAACACGTTTTGCATAATAATTTGGAACACAGTGTAGAATGTTTTTCCACTCTTGTCATCAAGGAGCTGGTGGATATTCGACACTTTGCGCTCCTCCACCTTCCCTTTAAGGATGCCCCAAAGATGTTCAATTTGGTTGACATGTCTTTAGCAAACTGTTTGTGGGATTTCGTGTGGGCAGCTATGCAGACCAATTTGATGTAGTGTGCAGCGTATGGTCTGAGCACTGACAGGCTGACCTCCCCTCCTCTTTAATTTCTGCAGCAATACTGACAGCACTCCTGGGCTTATCTTTCAAAGACAGCATTTGGATGTGACGCTAAGCATGTGCACTCAGCTTCCTTGGACGACCAACACGAGGTCTGTTCTCAGTCGATCCTGCTCATTTAAAACGCTGGATGATCTTGGCCATTGTGCTGCAGATTAGTTTCAGGGTGCTGACAATCTTCTTTTAGCCTTTTCCATCTTTATGTTGTGCAACAATTTGTATTTTAAGATGCTCAGAGAGTTCTTTGCCATGAGGTGCCATGTTTCAACTTTCAGTGACCAGTATGAGAGATTGTGAGAGCTCAACTACAAAATTGATCACACCTGCTTCCTATGAACACCTGAGACCTATTAACATTAACAAAACACGTGATATTTTGCAGGGAAAATGACAAGCAGTGCTCAATTTGGACATTTAGGGGTTTAGTCTCTTACGGATGTTCTCACTTTTGTTGCAGGTGGTTTAGTCATTAATTGCTGTAGATTGAGTTAATTTGAGGGAAGGATAAATTTACACTGTTATATAAGCTGCACGCAGACTACTTTTCATTGTGTCAAAGTGTCAAATTGTCAGTGTTGTCCCATGAAAAAATACTTGAATATATGCAGAAATGTGAGGGGTGTACTTAATTTTGTGATTAAGTAAGTAAGTAAGTAATTATTTATTTATATAGCGCTTTTTACAACAGTGTGTCGTCACAAAGCAGCTTTACAG
>JAOUQT010052642.1:0-10760 GCA_025769995.1 Xyliphius kryptos | reverse complement strand
TGACCTTGACATTTAGGAAATTGTGTGTTGTTCTCTAATTTTGATCTCCAGTGTATATATATATATATATATATATAAACAAACACAGTATTTTATATTATTTACGTGATACTGCGGCTGCGTGGGGGCAGCTGTTAAATATCAGGCACAGTCAGGAAGTAGTGACTTTGGTGCTGCCCACCAGGTGTCGCTTGTTTAAGGAGTGGTCGGGAAGGGGTAGAGGGGTGGAGCCACCCCGTATCATCCTCTCCACTCTACCCAACCGGCAATTACTATAGAGATGACACACGCCAAGCACCTTATATTATAGACCCTGCTTTGTTATTAGAGGGTGGGGTCAGTGACAACTTCCGGCATGGGGGTCAGAAACTTAACATGTGTGTCTTCAAAAACACCAGAAAAAAGTCGCTAGATTTGTCGCTAGTCGCTTTATAAGAAAGTTGCTGGAGGGGGAAAAGTCGCTAAGTTGGCAACAGTGGTGGCGTTATTGTGAATAAATCACGGAAAAGAGGAGGAGTTGGGGACGCCGTGTAGCGGAGTACAGTTACACGTCTTTCCCGTGATTTATTCACGATAATACTCAACCTCGAGTCTCTTATTGCTTTTATAAAACGCTTACGTTCACACTACAATAAAAAAACAAGGTTTGATTCATAAATGCATCGTTAATAATCCGGCCTTCCATCTCGTCAGTTTTTTAAAAACAGTCCAATACTGCCATCTAGTGGCCAAATTTTCGCAGTCTATAAAAAAACATCAGGAAAATATCAGTTATTAATAATAATGTCACGGCTCAGCCAATCAGATTTAAGGAGCAGAACTACCTGTTTTATAAAAAGACATAACTTGTTTTTTGGTATTTTTATGAATAAACATGGCTCCTGTAACATGAACATCATTACTGCTGCCTCACAACAGTGCTACACCACCCAGGGTTTGGAGCTGGTGAGGGTCACAGTGGTCAACAGCAGTCTGCAGGTCATCTACGATGCATACGTTCAGCCAAACAATGAGGTCATTGACTACAACACCAGGTAATCCCACATTAACCTCGCGTCCAAACATCTCACGAGGTGCTGACGGGTCATCTCGATCAGGTTCACAGGAGTCAGTGAAGACGATGTAAAGACCAGCAGCTCCTCCCTGCAGGACGTCCAAGCCGTGCTCCTGAGCTTCATCAGCGACGCCACCATTCTGATCGGTCACGATCTGGAGAATGACCTTTGCGCCCTGAAGGTGAGTCCAGTTAACCGTCTTGAACTAGGGTTTTTCCATCCGGATGCTCTGCCCAAAAGTAATGACTAGATTTTTGAATTCAGGACTAACAGAGTGTGTAGAGAAACCAATGGACTACAGAATGTAACTGTAGAACTACAAAGTTCATCTGTACGATCGGTGATACAGAGAGGTGTAGCTGTTTTGTTGCATGTGTGAGACTCCTGTATTTTTCAGTTCATTCACAGTAAGGTTGTGGACACATCCGTGGCGTTTCCACATCGTCTCGGTCCGCCGCACAAACGGGACCTCAGGAGCCTCACGGCTGAGTACCTCAGGAAGATCATCCAAGAGAACGGTAGGTTTAATTATCACTCCCGTTCCTCCTGTACCTCACCTGAGGTTTACTCGCCCTGAGGTTAACTGTCGCTCATTTAATAACTAGCGGAATATCTGTGCTGCGCTATGCGAGAGAACTTACTAACAATGTGAAAGTTGTTTCTGAATGAGTGATGGCTTTAAAGTTTATATATTTAAACTAGCCGTTCTGCGCTCGGGTGTCGAGCATGTTTTCATTGACTTCAAGCGCTGATTCGGCGAGAGAACGTCCTTCAGTTGCGTCCTCTTTGCTGTTGATGTGCAACTTGTAGCATGCCTTACAGCGTTAGCTTTACGTTAGTCGCACGGCGTCTTCCCCTCCACTCTACCTGTGTGCCAATCGCAATCAATCTCGTGTCATCCACTCCACTTTACCCGTGCGCCAATCGCAATCCGCCTTGCGTCATTCCCTCCACTCTACAGATGCGCCAATCGCCATACGCCAAGCGCCCTACGTCTTCCTCTCCACTTTACCCGTCTGGCAATCGCAATCCGTCTCGTGTCGTCCCCTCCACTTTATTTTTGCACCAATCGCTTTAAACTAAGCATCTTGCGTCTTTCCCTCACACTCCACTCCTCTCATAATTAAATTGGATGTCCGCATTCTTTTAGATGTGAGCCAGAGCACTAACGGGGAAATTCCCCATCACTTTAGCTTTATATACTATATTTTGGTCTAATTGTGCGCCAGTCACTGTACACCAATTCACCTTGCTCTTTCCCCTTCTTGCCAGGCGCTAAAGAGATGACACACACTAAGCACTTCATATTATTTACACATAAAAAAAATAAAAAATATGTGCATATTGTGTGAAATTTCAAAGCAATCAGTGAAGAACCGTCAGAGATTTAAGATTTTGAACAAACATTTGCATTTTTATTCATATAGATTTAGAGATTTATACAACGTTTTGAATTTGAACCCCAAAGAGCAAGACGTCACCGAGAAACAGCAAACTCTCTGCCCTTGGAGAACCGGGGCCGACCACCTAAGACCCAATATTTGATCTAAGAACTACGACATTTTTCTGGAACCAATTAACGACCATTTCTCTGAAAATTTGGATCATAAGAACGTGCTGCCGGTTTGTCTGCGTCCCAAAATTGCTGTATTGGGTCGAGATCAGATGACCATGGAGAACATTTAGGTTTTTGAGATGATCTGAGCTTTGTGATCTCAACCTGATCAGAAGACGGTACATCAAAGAAGAACATGGTAAAGTTTAGCTTCCGTAATCATTTCATACGACGTTCTAATCACATCTGATTATTTCAGAACTTCATGGTCTCATTCACACAGCACTTTTTTGAGAGCTTTATATAAATTATAACTAGACGCCGCATAATTGAGCCCTATCCCAGTAGAACATTGCTGGTCCATGTGTAGTTCCTCCTCATTGCAGTTCCTGTATCTTTATGTTCAGCTCCATTCGGTCTGCAGTGTGTTGTGCGGGCATCAGTGGATCAGCCGGCGCAGTGCTGCTGAAGGTTCTCCACTCACTGTACACTCTTACACACATTCACCTTATTGCACCACCTTGTGGATGTAAAATCAGTGTCACTGCAGTACTGTGAATCATCCACCACCCTAATAACACCTTTAATTAAAATGCCCTTCAATTACACAAAGCTCCTCCTTAAGTAGCTGGAATCTGAACATAAAGTTTTGTCCATCCATTATCTTCTGCGTATTCCTCTATGAAGGTCACGGTGAGGTTCCCCATGTCCTTCCAGGGGAGAACATCTCAGGTGCTGGGCAGACACACCCAGGACGAGGCACCAATCCAATTCCCACAACTACACACACTATATGGGGCAATTTAGAGTATTCATTTTACCTTGAATCCAAGTTTTTGGACTGTGTGAGGAAAACATGTTCCGAGTCTCAAAGTTCTTTATGTTCCTGCTCTACTGAGGACCACCCTCCCCCCAGACAAGGGGACTTAAGATGAACATGGTTAACCCCTGATGTGTTTAAAATTACACTCAGTTCACTCCCTGTCCACCTGCTGGCAATTTTTGTTGATACACTGCTGATTCTGAGTCATGTTTAGAATATCTGTGATTCTTTGTGATATGACGTGATGACATCACACAGTTGCTGTGGATCTGTAAGCTAACACACCTGCACCACCATGTGAATGCAGTACTGAGTCATCCACCACCCTAATAGTACCTGCGCTGTGGATTATAGATCCGCTTCATTTTACTGCAATAAAACCTTTCCATGTTTTGCTGTCGAACCCGTTCCACCCGCAGCGTTATGGAATCGGTTGTCAGGTGAGCGTCTGATTGATTACTTTCCGATGCCGCATGTGTAAACGCTGTTGCCGTCCCACAGTGGGGGGGCACGACACCCGGGAGGATGCCACGGCATGTATGGAGCTGATGCTGTGGAAGGTGAAGGAGGATGCCAAAGGGAAGAGATGGTGACGTCCGTGAGGAAGAACCGCCGTCTCGCTCTGTCCTGAGCGTCTGAAGTGTTTTCTGATGTTTTGAGTTTTTCTTGGTGTTTAGTGGGAGTTTTGTTTGGTATTAAAGGTGCTTTGGGGGTGGGAGGGAGTGGGGGGGTCACATCTGCACTGAGGGGGGTGAAGGGTTCACATATGCACTGTGAAAAATCCCAAAGTAAAAGCACTGCAGTGATTCTGGAGCCCTGTGGTTTTTTGATGGTTCGTGCAGATGCTGCTGGTCTGCTACCTCGTTAGCTAATTGAAGTTTAATTGGTTAATTGGCCACCAACCCTGCATGATGCAGCATTCCTATAAATTCAACAGACTGTCAGCGGCCTCCTTTCTGAAGGTTTGGATGGAGAGCAGCTCAGATGAAGCTGGTAGGTGAAGCTAGAACTCACTGCAGGACATTAGCTCTTAAATGCACTTTAAAAAGGATCAGGTTCAGTGTTTTAATTCAGAAGGTGGAGTTTGTGATGAAGGTTTCACTGCTGGATGAAGTTTTTATGGCTGTGTTCAAGAATTAACTTAGAACTAAACCATTCATTTATTTAATTCCACTTATGAACTTAAGCTTTAGGGGAACAGTTTGGGGGAGGGTGTTTTGTGTACTCTGAACAAAGACCTGGTTTCAGGAGAAAGGGCTTTAGTGATCCACATGGAACCTTGACCTCAACTCCATCTAATATGTTTGAGATGAAATGGAACGGAGATTGAGAGCCAGGGTCACTCGTCCATGCTCTTCTAGAAAATGTCCCATAGATGTGCTCCAAAATGTTGAAGTTGATACTTGGGTCCATTGCCGTTTATGACTCTGAGGTTGGATGTGAGGACCTGGCTCACAATCTCCGCTCCAGTTCATCCCACAGATGTTGGATGGGGTTGAGAACGGGGCTCTGTGATGACGGGCAGCTTGGCGTTCGTAACCCATCCGTAAACGTTCCTCTCCTGAGGATGAACTAAAGTTAGTCGGTAAAATATGTTAACTCTTAAACACTCGCTAAAAATAAACAGGTTCTGCGTTTTACTCAGAAGTTTAACTTTAAAACCCAAACGCCACATTTGGGATAAAGGGTTCCCTGCTGGGAGATTTAACTCAGAACTAGAACTAAATTATTAAAAGCATGAACTCCATTAATTCATTTATGCCCATGTATAGACTCAAGGTTTAGGAGAACAGTTTGGGGAAGGGAGACCTTGTTCCATGAGAAAGAACTTTACTGGTCCACATGGAACCCTGACCCAAACATCTAACATGGAGATCAATAAGAACGTCAGAGGAGTACAGAACGTCCCATTGACACACTTGTGACACAAAATGTTCAAGACTGCCTCACAATCTCAGTTCTAATTCATCCCAAAGATGAACCTCACTTTGTGTTTCACAATAAAGCTCCTTCTCTAAACTGTTTCCATTAAGCATGCAAATATAAAAATGCCTCACTGGGTTCTTTGTTTTATAAACATTCTTTAACAAAAACAGGGTGTGGTAGCTCAGTGGGCATGGTGTTGGGCTATAAATCAGAAGGTTGTGAGTTCAAATCCCAGATCCACAGAAGTTACCAATATGGGTTCTTGAGCAAGAACCTTAACCCTCATTGCTCCATGAAGGGGGTGTATTTCCCACATGGGAGGAATAAAGGCTTCTATCCACCACGTGTTCTGACCCCAACCAATCAGGAAAACTTGTCTCTTTGGATAAAAGCGTCTGCTCAATGACCAAACAGTAATAATTTTGTGGTAAAGGAACCGCATGAATCTCAGTTCTCCATTAATAAAACTTTCATCTACAACAAATGCAACTCAGACACTGAGAGATGTTTTGTGGGTGCAACATGGCAGTGCAGTGGCCCAGGGGTTGATTCCCAGCTAGAGAGGTCATGATCACTTCTGTGGGTTGGTATGTTCTCCTGGTATCTGCAGGTTTGGATGAACAATTGAGTGGAAATGCAATCCCTGACAAATGTCTTGTCACATGAAGATATAGTAACTAAAAATGGTATGTAAGGTTTTTCGTAATCCATTGTTGGAACCATTACACGGTTCTCTTTATCATCATGGCCGTTCACGTTTAATAACTGTGTCCAAATGTGTCCTGATGTCTACAGCTCGGTAAAGCCCATAACATCTGTTTCTGCAAAGATAAAAGTCTTGTCATGTCTTTAAATGATTCAAGCAATCACAGATTAGCGCGCCACCTAGAATAAATAATGTCATTAACACATTCCAGGGTGTATAAACAGAACCCCAGCAGTTGCACCGGAAGTGCAATCTGACCTCTGATCATAAAGTTCTCAAAGACCAAGTCTGCTGCTGAGGAGGCAGACATCTTTAATGGGTCCAAACGTCAAGTGAAGAGGATAATAAAAAAAAAAGATTTCAAGAAAATGGTGATATTCATCACAAGCCCATGTCAGGCAGAGCCTTTAAGATGGTTTGAGAGGACCGTTTGTTGCTTTGACAGTCCAGGGCGCTGCTTTTTTTTAACTGCAGCGGAGTGACATTAGAACTGGTCACCAGAAAGCACTGCATCTACAAGAACAGTTTGTTCTTTTCTTTCACGCGGTGGTCTCCACAGCTGAAATAGTGCTCAGTAACCAGCATTGGACAGAAGACAACAAAAACATTGTGATGGTTTCCAAGGCCCACAGTTTGCAAAAAGGATGGACAGTGGAAAAGTGGCATTAGGGTTAATTTTTCTGGTGAATTGTTCATTGAACTGCATTTAAATCACTGCAAATTCTGCAGAAGACCATGATTGGACCCCAAATTCACCCTGAAAACAGACAAGTTTGGGAGGGGAGGGGGGGTCTAAGATCTGTGCACAGTGGAGCGCAACATCAACAGCCTAAAATATCTAAAATATCGAGACATTCTTGCTGAAGCAGGATAGTTCAGCCTTAATGTCAAAGTTCCTCAAAGCAAGAAAGATCAAGGTGCTCTCGGATTGACCAGCCCAGTCACCGAACGTGAACATTATTGAGCAGGGCTGGGGTTAGATGATGGAGGCTCGGCAGATGAAACCAAAAAAGTCTTGATGAACCCTGGAAGCCCTGCAAGACTGCGTTCTTTGCCCTTCCAGATGACGTCGTCAAAAAGTTCAAAATTGGATCATTGCCGAGACGTATGGAGACTCCAAGCTCATGGAAAACATACCTCATATTAATTCCAAAGCCTCGTTATGGCAGCATGTTCGTGTTTCGAGTGTGGTTAGGGTGTCGGACTATCAATCTGAAGGTTGTGGGTTCAAATCCCAGGTCCACTGAAGTTACCAATGTGGCTCCTTGAGCAAGACCCTTAACCCTCATTGCTCCAGGGTGCTGCATCAACCCTGTGTTCTGCTAAATAACCAAATGTAAATTGTATTTAAAATTAGTGTACAGTATGTATAACTTTAACGTTATTTTTGTTTACGACAAGACTTTTTTCCCAGCAAAATCTGACCCTTCTGTCCAAATGAAATGATTAAAATTAATCAATGATGCAAAACTTTCTTTTGGTGAAATAAGTACAGTATAATCCGGAGGGATCGTCTACAACGTCAGGTTATTTGTTCTTCCTACAACTTATAAGCGACAAGACTTTGTCAGTCACCGTATATCTGTATGTATGTCCTATGACGAGGGGCCTAGCCTGGGCGTCCTCCTGCCTTCTGTTCTATGATGCTGGGATAGGCTCCAGCATGATGCACTTTCACTCCCTCATCATCACCCATCATGCATCATCACGGCTGCAGCATAGCTTACTGTAATGTGCGGTGTCTGCAGGCAGATTGCGCTGACAGACGTAATGATGATGTGACGTTCTGGACCCGCTCGGCCGTGCTGGACTCTGATCCAGAACCAGACTGCAATATTTTTCCCAGATCTTTCCAGATTTCGTGATTTAAACCCTGTGCCAATGTCTTTGCTCTTCTGACAGGTGTGTACGTGTGGTGTGTGCGTGTGGGTGGCCTGATGATTGCTGACAGCTCTGTGGGCGCAGAGCGAGGTCAGTGCGCGAGCTGGCATCACGGTGTTCGGACATGGCTGGGCTCGGATCCAGGTTACTGCTGCTCCGGTCCATTTGGACTCAAAGCTGGACAAGTTACCAGAACGCAGCCAAGTTGGCAGATGGGTACGGCTCAGAGGCAACAGCGGGCAACTGTAACGACGGGCAGACGCACACTCGCACTGCTGCTGGCACTAAAGGAGGAAGCCAGGTGTCCTTCATTGAGGTGTGTGTGTGTGTGTGTGTGTGTGTGTGTGTGTGTGTGTGTGTGTGTGTGTGTGTGTGTTGGGTCTGTCTACATAATTTTTACATCCATGACATTTTCATTATGTCATGATTTATGTATCATTATGATTAAAGCAGACACTGAGGGGCACCCTCCTCCCAAAAGCAGACCACGGTCAGTACCTGTTGCTCCGTACCCTTACATTTTAGTTTTAGAACTCTTGCTTATGGTTTCGTCTTTATTTTTACTTAATTTATTAACTCTTGAGACTGTTGCATACCAAAGTCCATTAGTTCGTCTGGTGCCAACAACCATGCCAGTTATAATAGCAGTGATTCTCAACTGGTGGGTCTGGACCCAAAAGTGGATCGCGGAGACTTTCTGGGCGGGTCACGAACTTGTAAAAAAAAAAAAAATCTATTTAAAAAAGTATTTAAAAAAAAAAAAAATGAAATAATTAATGCTCATCTAAATTTGTATTTTATATTGGGGAGGGGGAGAAGAGACAGAGAGAGGCTTGTGTCAAAATACATGCTTAATTCTCGTTGCCATGGTAACCACCATCACTTTGCCGGTGACCCTTCTTTAAATTTGTTCTACACTTTGCGTCTTTACTCTTCTTTCTACCTTAATCAAGCTGTAAGTAATGCATATCTGATTTTTTACTCTTGTTTTGGGGAAAAAGGACAGAAGTACACAGAAGTACAAAATTGACTATGCTTCTTTACTCTGGTTTCCACCTTTTACCCGCCGTTGGTTTGTCCGAGTGAGGAATCAAAGACTGCTGTTATCCGGTTGGGCTGTCCTTCAGGGAATTGTGGGTAGTCCTTATTTTCCCGCTCAAACCCCCTGCCAGGCCTCCAGATTGACACCCCATACTGCGTGCTGCTCTGGTTCTGTCTGGGTCCTATTTGGTAGGCGAGATCACGGCCCTCGGGATAAGCCACGGGGCCGTCTGTTGGGTCAGCTGGTAGACGGAATGCCCGTCATCGCGAGTCTTTCTCAGGATCCAGTTTGAATCAGGAATCTGAGTCTGTGTTATAAAAACAAAACTGGTTGCAGCGTCGCCTCATCGTTGTTTCTACACGAAAAAGTGTCCCGCCTCATTTATCCAGCAGGCGCCTCACTCTGACTTAGATGGATGGATAGAAATTTAGCAGCCAGCAGCATGGAGGAGGTCAGTACCGTTCTATGGCCCTGCCAATCATCCGTCTGGATGAATAAGAGACCTCAGAACGGGTGGAGGCCTCTTCCGATTCAGTGTAAGGCGCCTGTATATATGAGGCAGGGTACTTTTTCGTGGGCCACCCCATGTGTAGTGGAAGGTCTCGGTGCCCGTGCCTTCATCAGCTCCGGATTCGGGTGGATGTCACCACACGCGGGGTGTTTAGTGACTCCTCCGGCGCTCTAACTGCACTTTTCCTCCGTGTGCGCTGAAGACGGGGAATTAAACTTTATGGTTCCACTGACAACTGCAGCAGCTGCAAATAAATCAGCATTGATCGCACAGCTGCAGAAGTCAATGTCACCGCGCGTGGATTCTGACATTAAACATTAAACATTAAGACTTGTAGCCTCACAGAAGGTGAGGCATCGATTCAGTCGGTTATTAAACGCCGTTGACCTCAGGATGTGTGCAGACTGCCGTCGAGTCCCGAAAATCCAGCGACCGAGCTTTATAACAAGCGGAATATCTGATCTTAATGACAATGTGAACGTTGAAAGATGGCCATGTAGTTTTGAAGTGAGGTTTGGGGCGATTTAATAATCTGATATGAATATAGAGTGAGTTGGGACGACGGCGTCCACGCGCTTGCTGTCTTTTCCGAAAACCCCTTAAGGAATGACGAAGCCAACTTTAAGCTATGTAGGTAGTCGCCAAACGCCAATCCATTTCAGGTGTTGCGTTCGATGGCGATAGTGACGATGGAGGTCACTGTTACAACTCCTCAGTAAGGAAAGAAGCTATTGGCTGTCCTGAAAGTTGCTAGAAGTTGCTAAATGAACTCTTCACCTAATTTGCATAATAGTCCATTTGCGTGTTTAGGGAATAAACATTTTGGGACAAAAAAAATGTTAAAACTACAAATCTCTAAAAATATTAACTTCTTCCTTTTTTTTTCGTTTTTTAAAATAGTCACTTTAACGACTGTTAAACTTTGTCCGGGGGCGGCACGGTGGCTTAGTGGTCAGCACGTTCGCCTCTCAGCGCTGGGTTCTGGAATCCCAATCTGAGTGAAGTTTCCATGTTCTCCCGGTGTCCGTGTGGGCTCTATGGTTTCCTTCCACAGTCCAAAAACATGGATTCAATGTAAATTGGGTGCTCTCAATTGCCCAATAGTGTGAGTGTGTGCCCAGCGATAGATTGGCGCCCTGTCCTGGGTGTATCTGCCCAAATAATGAATGATGGCTTTGTCTAGTTTGTGTATCAGTTTCACTTGCTGTTGTGCAAATGGAACAGACAACAGGTAGAAATGAGAGGCACTTAGCAAGACCCC
>JAOUQT010052623.1:0-10761 GCA_025769995.1 Xyliphius kryptos | reverse complement strand
GTCCAATTTAGCCATGACACCTCCCACACTAAAATGACAGGTGTTTCAGTTTCATTGTCTAACCCCTGTATATATATCTGTACGTATCAATATAAATGGCCCATCCTGTATACCATGATTATATATTATATATAATATAGCACTCAACTACTCAACTATGCCCTCTTGTGTGTGTGTATATATATATATATATATATATATATATATATTCATATAATAACCCTGCTTTGACTATTTTTAACATTAAAGGCTCACATTGCACAGATTGACTGGTTATGCTGGGGTTATGTCCTGTCTCAACAATACACACATTTACAGACTGTTTTACCTGTTACCCAAATCAGGATGGGATTCCCTTCTGAGTTTTAATCCTCTCAACCTTTCTTCTGGTTGCTACAGTTTCCTCCCACAGTCAAAAGACAGGACTGCTATGAGAAGTGGAGTTGCTGACTTGCCCATAGATGTGTGCTATGTGCAACATTGTGTGTGGATGTGGCAGATTCTTTGTAATGAGACACTGCATGTTTGTAAATAGCATTTTCCATCCATCTAATACTTTCCATCCCTTTTCCGTCATCTTTAACACCCTTTAATTGGTTAGTGGATGAAAACAAGAAGTGATTTGTGTTTAATCATTAAAGGCACTGATTATTATGTGCAGGACCTTATTGATTTTCCCCCACAAGTGCTCTTTCATTAATGATGTGTAAATCTAACTGCTAACTAATAGCCTACATAAAAGAAGAATGAAAATATGAATTAAAAATAACAATGTCCACACATTCTTAGTCACTAGTGAATAATGTCTGTGATAGAAAATATCTGCCAGATTTGTTGTGCTGTGGGTCACAACACTGTGTTGTACAGTCAACAGTAACTCTTCCTGCTTGAATATCCTGTATGTAAAGGTACAAAGCCATATGTATCCCTTCAACAGAATGTGGACATTAAGACAGCCAGTGATCTGTGCATTCACCTGGGGATCAAGCAGTAATTCTGGTGGTTGTGGTGCCTTCTTTAGCAATCTTACAGACACTTACAGTAGCGCCACCACTACAACCAATTCCCAAACTTTGAGAATCCCCAGGGGATGGTAGTAGTTGCCTCTAATACAGAGCCTCCAATTTACATAATTCTTAGTCACATCATATTAATACATTTGCTACATTTTGTATCACCTGCACATCCACTCTCTTGCATCACTTAAGTACCCAGTCTCTGCAAAGTTACACGTTTCCATGTCAATACCAAGCCTTTTTTCATTATTCTCTTGTTAGGGTTTAAAGAGAATGGTCAGAAAAAGAGGAACTAACCAGTGAGGGGCAGTTTTGTAGATGAAAATGAGGTCAGAGGAGAATAGGCAGACTGGTTTGTGATGATAGAAAGGCAACATTAAGCCAAATAACCACTCATTATAACCAAGGATTGCAGAATGCCACCTTTGTTGAAAGTGAAAGTGATACATTTTGCCACTGTGTTTGCACACAGCAGAATTGGTCCTCTGCATTTAACCCATCCGTGCAGTAAAACACACACACTGTTGAAGTGAGCAGTGAGCAGCCAGCGCAGTGCCTACGGAGCAACTGGGCTTAGGTGCCTTGCCCAAGGGCACTTCAGCCATGACTTGTCGGTACTTGGAATCAAACCAGGTACCTTCCGGTCGCAAGGCTGGTTCCTTAACCACAAGCCTACGAATGCCCCACTAAACATGTCAAAGCCTGGTGCACGTATACACTCGTCATATTCGGATTATTTGATTTTGAGCTCATTCCAATCCCTTAAATTTAAAACTTGATTAAGAAATGTTGCGCATGTAAACATAGCTATAGTTAATAATAAAAGTATATTTGCAATGAATAGTCATGTAACATTTTGTAATGTACAATTTACAAACCCGATTCTAAAAAAGTTGGGACAAAGTACAAAAAACTGAATGCAATGATGTGGAAGTTTATAGAATAATAGAATATAGATGAAATATCACATGTTTAAACTGAGAAAATGTTTCATTTACAGAGAATAATTGGGTGATTTTTAATTTCGTGACAACACGCGAAATTTTATACCTTGTAAACAACATACAGTACATACTTCAGCAGCGGTGTATTCAAGGGTAACATTCTTCACCTATTGTGAGGCTTGGCATTAGGCTGTATTAGCTTGCAGCAAGAAGCTCTTTAAACTGCAGCTTGAGAAAGGTCACAACCTAGATGAAAAATCAGCAAGAATGTCTCTATTCACAGTCAAATCATCAGTAAAATATTTAGGTCGTATGGTCAAAATACTGCTATAAAATTAATTCGATCAATACAACGAGAATTCCAATGAACTCAGGACGTTTTAAATGCGATGCCTGCAGTTCTGAAAGAATTGAGACAGTTGCATGTTTACTACTGTGTTACATCATCTTTCCTTTTTACAACACTTTTAGAAAACTGAGGACACAAGCTGTGCAAATGGAATTCTTTCCCATTTTTGCGTACAACTTTAGTTGTCCAGGGTCTTCATTGTCGTATTTTTAGCTCCATTGTCGTACCACAATCTTTTTTGCAAAGCCACGCTGTTGTAACATATTTTGAATGTGGTTTGGCATTTTCTTCCTGAAATAAACAGGGACATCCCTTAAAAAGACATTACTTGTATGACAGCATATGTTGTTTGAAAACCTGTATGTATCTTTCAGCGTTAATGGTGCCTTCACAGATGTGCAGGTTACCCATGCCATGGGCACTAACAGAGATGTTGGCTTTTATACTTTGCGCTTATAACAATCCGGACATTCCTATTCGGTGTTGCAGGCATCAAATTTAAAAAGATTGAATATTTGCAAAAAACAATCAAGTTTATCCATTTAAACATTAAATTTCTTGTCTTTGTATTGTATTTTGAAACATATTCACAATAAATCATATTCTTAATTTTTTACACAATATCCAAAACGTCATTGGAATTGGTGTTGTAATAGTATTCAACAAAAGTCTGTACTATTCCACCATTTCACTACATTTCTATAATATGCTCTGACCATATATATAATATTTTCTTGCCAATGTGTACAATTAAGGATAAGGAAAGCATGCTGATCCAATAAAATCAGTAGCAAGTAGCGTGGGCAGCTCTATAATACATTCATTAGGGGGCATCAGTGTGGCATGCAGATCCGATGGGGTGGAAAACATATTTCTTCCTTTGTAGAGGTTCATTACTGTTTATTAACATTCATATAGCAATATGGTAGAAATAATAAACGTTGTCAGTATTGTTGTGCTTAATATGCTTGCCCCCAACTTTCTATTGTCTTCTATCACTCTCTTTGTCTATCTAGCCTTTTGCTTTTGGTGTCTAACACTCACTGAACTGTGAGTATATTTATAATGCGTGTGGTGTGTGTCCTCGCTGATCGTTCCTGTTTGTGTGAAATAAGTTACTGATGCCATGTTTTAGCTTGCCTCAGTTATTTCTGAAATTATGCAAATGCAGGTTTAACATTACGGTAAACACTAGATTTTAAATGAGATTTTAACAAGACTGGATTATTGACTATTGAGGAATATCATTATCCGTAATTAAGCACATTATCTGATAGGATTTCTACACTTCATATAGGATAACTTCTTACATTTTACATGATGCACTGGGCTAATATCACAAACTTCCACAATATTACAGTCTATAAAAGCACAACAAGATTTCTCTAACAATCCTGCAAAGATTTAAAATGTGATCTTGGTGATGGTTGCCAATTACACCCAGATTTGTTTACTGAATCAGACTGGGTAATGGTCTTAACCATTTTTCTAAACAGGAATCATATTATGATCTTACTCACTTTTAATCACAGCAATACACACTAATATTTTTTACACTGCCACACCAAGTGCTGTCAACGCAAACATCTAATCACATAGCCATAAGGTTGCCAACCGTCACGTATTACAGTCACAGACTCATTGGCTGCAGATTCATAGTGCATCAGAATGTGAAAAATAATGACTTTAAACGTTGCATGGTTGTTTGTGCCAGACGGGCTGGTCTGAGTAGTTCATAAACTTCTGAACTACTGGGATTTTCACACAACCATAAATAAAGAAGAAATATCCAGTGAGCAGCATTTGTGTGGACGAGAATGCCGTGTTTATGTGAGAGGTCAGAGGAGAAATGGCAGACAGGTTCGAGATTATATAAAAGCAACAGTAATTTAAATAATCACTTGTTAAAACAAGGAATGCAGAACACATCTTACTCAAAATTATGCCACAAAGAATTAAAGCAGTTCTGAAGTCAAAAGGGGGTCCAACCTTTTTCTAGCAACGTGTACCTCATAAAGTGGCTGGGGAGTGTATGCTCATATTTAAAGCCAGGGGCATTAGATCATGTAAGACACTGTATTTGGGGGGGGTGCAGTACCCTGATTGCTCTCATATTATACCCACTTCTGGTAAGCAGCGCATGCCTTTTGAAGCAGTAGGCATAAATAGTCGCCTGTATGATAAAAAACACATTACAGAAGTTACAGAAAAGAAAATTCTGGGCAATTCTCATAAATTAAGATTAAAATAACTTTTTTTTATAATTTTATTATTCTAAGATTTAACACATTTCTTTTGGTTTTGATTGTGATACTTTTATCAGAGTACATTCATGATTATTTGTATTTGAGAGCCAGATTTGAGTACTTTCTCCACCTCTGCATGCACAGCAACTTAAGTCTGTAGACTGTGTACTGTTGATGTTCTCAGGAGGAAATGACAGGACTGCAAAGCTCAGGAGTGATATTTCTTTGATCAGAATCCCTGAGAGCACTGATGGGTCAATTCGTCACACCAGGTTTGCCCTTGTAAAAGGAATTATAGGATAGGGAGCTACGGGAAGTTTTATAACATTAAGCACACCATGCTGGATCGCTTTCAGGTGCTCATAAAAATGTCATTTACCATATTAAGATAGTGACATTCCAGGGATGTGTCCCAAATCACAGATCAATTGAAATTTTTTACTTTTATTTCTGGTGAAGTCCTAAATCACGTAATCTGTAAAATTTCAATGGATTAATCTGTTATTTCAGATATTTTCCTATGCACTCATTCTTTATAATCAATATTTTTTTCTTTTTCCTATTAAATCTTTAAATAGATGTTCTGTAAATAACCTGCTCCTGTTAATGCTAATGGATTTGGCAGTAGTGTAAGATGATGACTGATCATAGACGACGACACTGACCTTGTCCCAAAGCATGATAGGCATGCCTTCACATCTTTCCAGCTGACATGTCATACCTCAGCACACTTGGAAAATACTGTTAACCACACACAAGTCTATATACACTGGGAAGTACAGATACAGCCTACACTTTGCACCACAATAATGACTGAATAAATACTTTCAGGCTATTTTTAGAAGTGTGATTGGAAAAATCGGATGAAATCATTCAAATTTGTGCTGTGCTTGTTTATTTTGGATGCTATAAAAGATTGTTTTTCAATATTTCTTGTTTGTGTTAAAGTTAAAGCTTAAGAGTTTCACAAATGAAGTATTTTAATAGACGCTTTGATTTTGGGACGTTGCACCCCCCCACTATCACATGCTCACTCAGGTTTGTTGATGGTGGTGTTGCTGGTTGTTTTATGTCTCAGAAAAGCACTTATGTCTTTGTTACCTTCTACATTTCTTGCACTGCTAAATTACAATGAACATATCTCATACTTTTTCAATTTTTTTTCATTTTCTTTTAAGCTAAACACATTACTGCTGAGAAAGTAATGAGCATGATCTTGGGTCCTACACCTACATGATTCATCCTGATTGTTGGCTAAGATTGCTGGGAACATCCTGAGGATTTGCATACTCTTTTCACTTCACACACATTTAGTCTGTTATCACCCAAATTAGGATTAAATTCCCTTCTGAGTCTGGTTCCTCTTAAGGATTCTTCCTGTTAGCATTTAAAGAAGTGTTTATTGCTACAGGCTCATTGGGGCTTGAAAAGTGATAAAAATAACAACTTGTGCAAACTTTCTGATTATATCCTGTATTTCATTTGTGTAAAGCTGCTTTGCGACAAAACTATAAAATAAATAACATTAATTCAATTGGATTTGTGTTTCTCAGTCGGTTGAATGTGTTTGCAGGCATTGGATTAATAGTCATGTTATGTTTGTACTTATCACTGATGTTCTTGATTGATTATGGTATTTTTAATCCAATAGCTGCACAATAAGAACTGTTTCGATTTGATTCGATTTTGTTTATATGCATATGGCTTAGTTTTGTAATCACATTTCAGTTTGTTACTAATCTACCACTTGATCTACCCTTTACTGATTACAGCGGTTGTTTATATAAGAATCAGTCTGTCTATGTACATAGTGCGAATTATTGTGAGCTGGATATTGTTTCTGTTTCAGTTCCTGATCTTGTGCTATTCCTTTGCATGTTCCTTACACTTATATAGTATGGATTGTGAATGTTGGATATACCTGCCCTGATTGAACTGTTTTAATAAACCTGGGCTTTTATCCAAACTCTCTCATTGATTGTATATATGGATTATGGAGCTGGTTTGGCTCTTAGTATGACAAACAAACTTAAAAATATAAAAAAATAATATAAAATAAACAATGGTTTCTCTATTAAATTATTTCAAATAAAATTATTCCGGATAATGTGTCTATGTAAAATGGTTTTAAATGTTCTATTATGATAATAGCAAGAGTGAATGGTGTACAGTGTTAGTGAGAGCAGCTCTGCTGTATGGTTTAGAAACAGTGGCTTTGATTAAAAGACAGGAAGCAGAGATGAAGGTGGCAGAAACGTTGATATTTTATTTGAAAATGAACACTTTAGAAGGACACCAATGAGGCCAGATTGTACATGTAGCAGTGAGTATATTGGTAGAAGGATGCTGAAGATGAAGCTGCCAGGCAGAAAAAGGAGGGGGAGCCCGTAGAGATTTGTAGATGTGAGAGAGGACACGAAATTGGTAGGTGTTAAAGAGGAGTATACAAAGGCAGAGTTTGATGGTGACGCTATGATCCGCTATGGAGACGCTTAAAATGGAAAAGCTGAAAGAAAAACAGAATAATTATGATAAACCGTAGGTTATACAGTAGTGCAATTAGAAACTGCAAACATGGATGTTTTATAAATACCAATGTTACAGTACATAGAGTCAATATTGTTACAAATAAATGCACATACAGGAAATAAGCAAAGATTTGATATCTTTTATTTATGGGATATACAAACATTTACAGAGATTGGGATGTTCATTCAAGCTTTTTATTCCTATTTCAGTATATATTTCACTATATTTATAGTGGATATAAAAAGTTTACACACCCTTGTTTAAATGCCAGGTTTTTGTGATGTAAAAAATGACAGCAAGACAAATATTTTCACACCTTTAATGTGACCTATAACCTGTACAATGCAACTGTGACCTATAACCTGTACAATGCAACTGTGACCTATACCCTGTACAATGCAATTGAAAAACAAACTGAAACCTTTCAGGGAGGTGAAGTTAAAATAACAACAAAATAACAAGAGATAATGAGATAATGTGGTTGCATGAGTGTGCACACCCTTTTAGAACTTGGGGTGTGGCTGTGTTCAGATTTAACCAGTTACATTAATATTCATGTTAAATTGGAGTCAACACACACCTGTCACCAATTAAAGTGTCTCTGATCAAGCCCAAATAAAGTTTTGCTGTTCTAGTCGGCTTGTCCTGACATTTTTGTAGCCACATCATCCAGCAAAGACATGGTCCGCAAAGAGCTACCAGAGCATCAGAGGGATCTCATTATTTAAAGATATCAGTCAGGCGAAGGCTAAGACAAGAAGAAAACTGATCAGGGAGGCTGCCAATAGGCCGACAGCAACACTGAAGGAGCTGCAAGAATTTCTGGCAAGTACTGGCTGTACAGTACATGTGACAACAATCTCCCATCTACTTCATATGTTTCATATGCCTTGTCTTTCAAAGAAAAACATCCAAGTCCAAATATCATATAAAATCCCAAACCCATGTGGGAAAATGTGTTATGGTCTGATGAAACCAAAGTTAAACCTTTTGGACATAATTTCAAAAACAACACTGCTCATCACCAAAAGAACACCCTACCTACAGTGAAGCATGCTGGTGGCAGCATCATGCTTTGGGGCTGTTTTTCTGCGACTGTAGCTGGGGCCTTTGTTAGGGTGGACGGAATTATGAATAGTCCCAAATACCAGTCAGTGTTGGCACAAAACTTTCGAACTTCATCTTTTAGCATGACAATGACCCAAAGCACACGTCTAAATCAACACAAGAAGATTAAGGCTTTGGAATGGCCCATCCAAAGTCCAGACCTGAATCCCGTTGAACGTCTGTGGGGTGATCTGAGGAGGGCTGTGCACAGGAGATGCCCTCGCAATCTGTCGGATTTGGAGCGGTGTTGCAAAGAAGAGTGGGCAAATATTGCCACATCAAGATGTGCCACGCTGACATACATATTTATACATATACATACACACACACTATTTCCAGAAGTATTTGCTCACCCATCCGAATTCCATGCTCCCAACTTTGTGGGAACAGTTTGGAGCATTACCCTTCCACCAGTGCACAATGCAACGTTCATCAAAATATGGATGACAGAGTCTGGTGTGGATGAACTTGCCTGGCCTGCACCTTAACCAGATACATCTGGAAGAATTGTCAAAAAATTCTCATAAACACACTCCTAAACCTTGTGGACAACCTTCCCAGAAGAGTTTAGGCTGTTCTAGCTACAAAGGGTGGACTGACGTTATATTGAACCCTATTGATTTCGAATAGGATGTCACTCACATGTGAGTCGAGGCAAGTGAGCGAATACTTTTGGCAATATAGTGTAAATATACACACTCATTCCAAAAAAGTAGAATATGAGGGAAAAGTTGATTCATTTCCATAATTCTATTCAAGAAGTTAAACTTTCATAGATACTAGATTCAGGGCCCTCAATTGAAATGATTTCAAGTTTTAATTTGTTTTGTTTTACATTATTTGGCAGTCGCCTCAGAGCAAAAAGGACCTGGGTTTGATTCCTCTGACCCCCCCCAGGAAATTTCTATATGAAGTTTAAATGTTGTTTCTGTGTTTTGAGCAGGTTTTCTTAGAGAGTTCATGACATGACATTGTATGTGAATTGGTGTCTTTAAAGTGGCCCTTAGGGCTTGAATGTGTGTGACTGTGTGCGTGCCCTGCAATGAAGTGCGCCCTGTCTAAGGTTGTTCCTGCCCTTGACGTGTGGCCACCTGCTGGCCCGCGACATCGTTTAAATGAAGCAGATGATAATAATTATAAAGTAGAATGATGCTAGCGTGATGCCCATAATAGCTAGATTTATGTATTGCTGAATAATTTATTAATATGATTATCAATAATAATAATAATCATAGTTCTGCTCAGTCTTAATCACAAGTCCTGTGTTCTATAACTAGTTTTGTTTCAACAGGGTGGCGTGCGTGATATTATCTACCAGGGTTCAGAGGAGAGTATCCGCTTGGCACTACTGCCTGATGGGAAAGTTCCTCTGGTACAAAGATTTTTTATATATATACGTATGTATAATACTATAGAAGCTTAAGCATCCTATTCTTTTTTTCTTTTAGAACTTAAAAAAAAATAAGAATGCAATGATTTATAATGTCATGGACCCATAATTTATTCATGATGGAACACGGATCAGGTGTTAAAGTGAAACATTTTACAAAGTATACAGCTCATTTTGAACTGGATAGCAACAACACATGACAAAAATGCTGGAACAGGGCATGTTTACCATTGTGTAGCATCCTGTTTTGTTTTATTAACAGTCTGTAATGGACGCAAGGAGAATACTTACTAGTTTTTGGAGGGAAATGTTGTCCCATTCTTGTCTGATGTAAAATTCTAGCTGATAAACAAACAGTCCTGAGTCAACTTCGACAGATACTTTTCATTATGTTCCAGATGTTTTTGATTGATGAAAGGTCTGAACCACAGTCCATTTTAGCACCCAGGCTGTTCCTATTTGAATGTGTCATGATGTTGTGATGAATGGTGTCTTGCTGAAATAAACAAGGTCTTGCCTGATATTTGTTGTTCTAAAACCCTTTATAATGTTAATTTAACCCCATACCATCAGAGATGCATGCTTTTGAACTGTGCACTAATAACATACTGAATGGTGTCACTTCTCTTTAGTCTGCAGGACACAGCATCCATGGTTTCTGAAAAGAGTATTACGTTTTGATTTATCTGACCACAGAGCACTGTATAGTTTTACCTCAGTCCATTTTAAATGAGATTTGACCTAAGAAGACTAAGGCTGTTTCTATAAGACTATTACTGGATTTGTTCCTTAGCCCATCCAGTTCCACTATTCTGCATCCAATACTAACTCTAGACCCTGTTCCTTAGGCACTGTGATTTCTCTAAATTCTCAGAATCTTTTAATAAGATTATTAAAGCCTTTGCAATTATTTGTTCAGACTAGTGAATAGTTTTCCAGCATTAATTGCTCTATTTTAAATGTGTCTGTAATTTTTAACATCTGCTGTGTTTTGTGACTAAAGAATTAGTTCATGAGATTTGCAGATCATTGCATTCTGGTTTTATTTTACATTTTACCCAGCTTCCTAACTCTTTTGGAATTGTGATTGCAAACTGTTTAGAGAATATACAGGGGTTGGACAATAAAACTGAAACACCTGGTTTTAGACCACAATAATTTATTAGTATGGTGTAGGGCC